>JABUQX010124565.1:37500-39348 GCA_015478945.1 Trachelipus rathkii | reverse complement strand
AATATGCAGGAGCTGTAGTAGCGAAAGTGGTGAAATGGCAGGAAAGGTGGCTGGTTGCAATTAATCGTTGTCGTGAATGTAAAAAGGATTAAGTCTAGAGTTCGCTAGGGTCTTGCATGAGGGTATGTTGTTACCTGTGTTAATGTATATAGTGAGACTATGGTCTGGAATAAAAGGTATAAATGTAAAGAGCACAATGTGCTCAGATGGACATTCTTAGGGGCGTGTTAGGTAAAAGAATGATAAAATGCAGAATGAAACGTATTAGAGAGTTGTGTGGTGTGAAGGAACTGGTATGAAGGTAAGTTGAGATGGTTTGGTCCTTTCGGAAAGAATGGATGATAGTTCGGTTGGTTAAGCGGATGTATAGTGGTGAGTGTGTTGGGAAGTCGACCGACTGGGAGACTGAAGAAAAAATGGATTGAGTCAGTAAAGGAATGCCTGGAGGAGAGAAATGTGAGCTTGGCAGAGGCGAGAATAAAGGTACATAATAGGAGTGAATGACGGGGTTTTATGAGGGGGTATGAGTTGTGGCCCACCTGGGCCCAAGGGATGAACCCTATACATTGACGAATTGCCATAGTGAGGGTCCGTCGCAGTCCCCGTGAAGCTCAAGGGTGGATTTCTGACTGCGACGAGTCTCTCACTAGTACGGTATAAAGGGGAGCAGTAAGGCAGGGGTGTCTTTTCGACTTTTGTCAACTCTCCTACTTTTTCCTGTTTCTGGTGCATGTCACACACCTTACCCCCAGTCTTGGGGAATGAAGGTAGATAATAATAATAATAATAATAATAATAATAATAAAAATAATAATAATAAATAACATAATAATTAATAATAATAATAATAATAATAATATAATAATTATGTACAAATATAATTATAATGCATATTAATTTATGTTAACCACTTTTATCATATTTTTTCCTGGAACTCGAACTAATCTCCTCTACTCGAATCTTTGGTAAAGAGGTAGTTTTTTGATTAGCTGCAATTGCCAATAATATATATTATATATATATATATATAATATATATAATATATATATTATACTATATATCATATATATATATATATAATAATATATATTATATATATATATAATTTATTTTTATATTATACACGAGTTAGTTAAACAGAGAGAAGAAGTGGGATGTGTCCGTCCGGAACCTGATTACCAGTTTTGACAGATCGTATTGTGGTGGTTTGGTTAAGGTTGAATCCTGTGTTTGTAGTAGGGAATGGGCCCGCGATAGTGAATTAGCCGGATAGCCGGATACCCGGCTGGAAGTTAACCGGTATATCGGATAGTGAATTAGCCGGATACCGGATAGCCGGCAGTCTGTTATATAGCCGGGCGGGGTGACTAAATAAAAAAAAAAAAAAAATTCTCATTGTGGTAGTACTACAAGTTTTATTTAGATTATCTTTAATTCTACAGAGGAGTTTTTATATTTTAAAAAATATATAAATTAGTGTATAAAATGTCCTTAAATAGGAATTTTCCACATTTGAAAAAAATGCGAGTTTTTTTTAACTTGTTTTAAATTGAAAAGTTATGGACAGATTTTTAATTATATATTTTCAGTGTATACAGTTGAGTATGTTAGCTTTAAACAGGCAAACTAAATTTTTTTCCAAACAGTGCATAGTTGTTAAATCGCTGGGCCTAACTTGCCCGATTCATCCCCCCCCATAAAAATTGATTGTGGTGAATTGGGCCACCATTGTTATTCTTATTATGTAGCCTTTTATTATTGACATTTTATACGTATAGCTAATTTAAAATACAATAAACAGTTTACTATATTATGTAAAATTAAAATAAAAAATGGAAATTTACTTAT
>JABUQX010124565.1:32500-35000 GCA_015478945.1 Trachelipus rathkii | reverse complement strand
TATATAGTATATATATATATATAGGGATGTGTGAATCAAATCTTTACATGTGAAACAAATAATTAAGAAAACGAGAGAGAAGAAGAATAAGTTGTATATATGTTTTTTTTGGATTTGCAACAGGCGTATGATAGGATTTATAGGGAAGCTCTGTATCAGGTGTTAGTGATATATGTGTTGGTGGTAGGCTTCTGAATGGAATCAAAAGTATGTATGACGATAGTGAAAGCGTGTGTAAGAATAAATGGAGTTGAGAGTGATTGGTTTAGTCTCTTTGTTATTCAATTTGTATTTGGATGGGGTTATGAAAGAGTTAGAGGTGGGGGTAGGAAGGAAATCGAGGTGTGGATGGCAGGAAAACTGGTTGTAAAATGGTTTAGCCTGAACATGAGTGGAGGGTGGCCCTACCTATTATATGCGGATGATTGGTTCTGTGTGGCGAATCTGAAGAGAGTTTGAGAGGATTTGTAGAGAGATTGGCAGGGTGTGTAAAAGAGGGGCTTGAAAGAAACGGTGGATAAGGGTAAGGTTATGGTTGTGAGTGAGTACAGTCCTCGGGGTGAAGTTATGTTAGATGGTGATCTACTGGAACAAGTGTCTTGAGTTTAAATATTTAGGATATATGTTGGATGAAAAAGGAACAGATGATGCAGAGTGTATTACGAAAGTTGTGAATGGCAGGAAGGTGCGCTGGTGCAATTAAACGGTTGGTGAATGCAAAGGGACTAAGTCTTGAGTGTGCTAGGGTCTTACATGAGGGTATGTTGTACCTGTGTTATTGTATGGTTAGGTGAGACTATGGTCTGGAATAGAAGTATAGATTTAAAGTTCAATGTGTTTCAAGATGGACAATCTTAGGGGTGATGTTAGTGTGAGAAGAGTTGATAAAGAGAGGAATGAACGATTAGAGAGTGTGTGGTGTGAAGAAAGGGGTAAATGATGAGAATAAATGAAAGTATGTTGAGATGGTTTGGTTCATGTGAAAGGATGATGATTAGATCGGTTGGTTAAGCGCGATGTATAGTGATGTAGTGTGTTGGAACCACCGGCTGGTGAGACCGAACAAAGAGAAAGTGGATGAGTCAGTAAAACGAATGTCTGAAGGAGAGAAAATGTGAGTTGGCAAGGCGAGAAGTAAGGGTTGGCTGATAGGAGAGAATGGCGGGGTTTTGTCAGGGGGGGCATGGTTGTGCCCAACCTGGGCCAGAGGATGAACCCTTACATTGACGATTTACATAGTGAGGGTCCGTCGCGGTCCCATGATGCCCTATAGCGTGGATTTTCTGTCTGTGACGAGCTCTCACGTAATTAACGGTACAGAGGGGGCGCGTAAGGCTGGGCTTTCCTTTTCGACGGTTTGTCATTTTCTCCTACTGCTTTTCTTTTCCGAGCTTGTACAGCACCTTACCCCCAATCTTGGGGCAAAGAGGAACGTGAAGAAAGAAAGAAAGAAAGAAATATATATATATATATATATATATATATATATATATATATTATATATATATTATAATATATATATATATTATACTATATATATATATACATCACTATATATAATATATATATATATATATTAATATATTATATATATATATTATATATTATATATATATATATATAATATATATATATATAATAATATATAATATATAATATATATAATATATATATATATATATATATATATATATATATATATATATATATATATATTATATATAAATATATATATATATACTATATATAATAATATATTATAGTATATATATAATATATATAGTTATCTCAGAAGTGGATGTTCCGCAATTAAAGTCCGCAATTCCGCAATTGCGGAATACCAAAATAAATTGAGAATTGCAATTGCAAATGTGGAAAAATGTTGTGGCGAATTGCAGGTTAGCGGAATGCCTATATCATTCCGCAGTTTAATTCCTACCAAAAACAATTGTGGAGTTTCAGTGGAATCCCAAAATTTATAGTCACAAATTTTTACACGTTGGCCATCTTTGTACCTTTAATTGCGGTATAGAAAAGATCGTATTAATGACCGTATTCACTAACTATTAGCATGTTTTTGTATCATGTTTTAAATAGGTTTATATGATTTCTGATGCTAAAATTTACCAATATTATAAATGATATTGATTGTTACTATTAATCGACGGATTCTCAATATCGATAATATTTAGTTCTCGATTGTCTTATAAATTATATTCGATATTGACCATTTATTTGTAGCACCACTTTTTCTTAATAGCAGACGTATATTTATTTCCAACATTGCATTTTATCAAGTTTTGTGCCCTGGCATTTGCTCTGATTTTTATATTTTATCACTGAAGGCGGGTAACATTGAGAATAAATTCGTGTTTTTTTTTTTACAAATTTCTGAGAATGTGCGTATATATACTGGTAAATAATACAATGCTCAAACACGTTAAAATAAGCAGTGGTAATTACTATTTAGTAATTACAATACTAAACGCTGAGAATAAAA
>JABUQX010124565.1:27500-30000 GCA_015478945.1 Trachelipus rathkii | reverse complement strand
CATTCTATTTTCTAAAGCCATATTGGAAGTTAGTTAATGTAATGTTGTGTCAGGTTTGTAACCGTGTTTAGGTTCTGGTGTGTAGTGGCTATGGTAATGTCATCTGCGTAAGTTGTTATGATTGGTGATCTGTTTGTGGTTGTGGTAGATCTGCCGTAAATAGGTTGAATAGTGTGGGGGATAGTATTGCACCTTGGGGTACTCAGTTGTTGATGCTTACTGTTCTGGATTTTGTATCGCTTGTTTGTATTTGTGCTGTTCATCCTGACAGAAAGTTGGAGATCCATTTCTTTAGATTTGTGGGGATTTTAGATTTTGTTATTTCGTGGATCAAGTTATGTTTGGGTACTGTATCAAATGCTTTGTTGATGTCAATTGCCATGATTATTGTTTTATGAGTTTGTTTTGAGTTTAGGCCGTTGATTGTGGGTTATATAATGTTTGTGAGTGCAGTTATAGTTTAAGTGGTTTTGTTTGAAACTGTGTTGGCATTTGTGTTTGATGATGCGGGGAGTTATTTTGTTTAGTATGGTTTTTTTCTAGTAGTTTGCACAGTGTTGATAATAGAGAGATGGAGCGATATGATGAAGGGTCAGAGGGTTCTTTTCCTGGTTTTAGATTGGGTATAATGATAGCTTTTTTCCAGATTGGGAGGGAATGAAGTTTGGACTGATGGAGATGTTATATATTTGTGCTAATTGAGTTCCCTAGATGTTTGAGGTGTTTGTTTTGAGATTTTGTCTGGGCCAGTTGCAGGTGAGTTTTTAGGTGGCTTTGTTACGCTTTCTAGGTCAGTTGTGGTTATTTCTATTGTTGAGTTGTGGTTGAGTTTTATTTTTTTGTAGGGCTTTGATGATTTTCCTGTTTTGAAGGTGTGTGGGTTTTTGACTCTGCTTTGCGAAGTGAGTTGAGAGAATGATTGGGGGTTTTGTGTGTTTGGGTTTTTGACAAATTCGTGCGCGCGTGTGTGTGTGTGTGGGTTTGTTGGTTGGTTGAGTTTTTCAGTGTATTTATTGTTTTCCACATTCTGGTGTTATTCGTGTGTTGAATGTTCTTGGTGAGGAAGATTTGGAAGTTGTTTGAAGAATGTTTTTTTGTTAATTTTATGATTTAAAATGTTAAGGGTGTTAATCTGTGTTGTCATTTGGAGTGATGTGGGTGTTATTTTTCTGAGCGAGTTACGTTGTTTGATTAGTTGTTCTATTTCACGTGCTAGGGTTAGGTTGTATTTTTTTTATGTATCCTCTGGGAATGGCTTTGTTCGCTGCTTTTTGTATTAGAGAAGTGAAATTTTCATTGGCTTGTGAGGTTTGATGTGTAGTTGATATTTGGGGAATGTATGTTGTTTTCCATATGGTTGGTGATTTGTGTCCGGCCTGCTTTTTTGTAGTTTGGTTTGTTGACATTTTGGTATTTTATGATGATGGGTAGGTGGTCGGAGTTTAGATAGGTTTGTGTTGACCAGTGGAATTTTGTGTGTAAATTTGGTGAACATAGTATTATGTCTGGTGATGTGTCAGTTTGGTTATTTTGAGGTGGGTTTCTAGTGTGGCTGTTTGTGTTGTTTAAGATATTGAGGTTTTCAAGGTTGGCTATGATGTGGGCTCCTCTTTGGTTTGCTTCTTGGGCGTTGTACCATGTAGGGTTACAGTTTGGACAGATATTTGTAGTGGTTTGGTTGAGGTTGAATCTGTGTTTGTAGTATTGTAAGTTTTTGTGGTGGCCGCATCTTAATTTGGCCAAGGATAACTAGCTAGTTCTTGGTAGGGAGTTGAATTCTGGTGCTATTTCTGGTGGATGTTTATTTAAAATGTGTTTGGTGGTCTGCGTCTTAGGTAGTTTTCTGTTAGTGTCATGTGAATTGTTTGGTGTATGATGCGTTGTTTGGTGGCGATGGTATGTTGTTCAAAGTTTGTTTGCAATATAGAGTTCATGAAGGAGGTTGCTTGAGTCTGTGGTGGGTGGGGTTGGAGAGGGCTATTTGGCATGGATGTTGGGGTGCTTGGGTTTTAACAAAGAATTGTGTACCTATCATATCCAGGTGTATGTCTATGGGTAGAATTTTGGTTCGTGTAGGTGATGTTGTGGTGTAGTTGATGTACATCCTGTTATGATTCGTAGTGCTTTGTTTTGTGTTGTATGGAGTTTCTTTATATTGTTAAGAAAGTTTTCTGGTTATGTGATATAGTTAATCACAGTTAAACTATACCACTACTAATTATACCCTTTCAGTTAATCATCTTGTCGTGTACCAATTCGCATGTCCCGAGTCTGACTGTATGTCAACGTATAATGGTTACACGACTAATAGATTAACAGATAGGGCATACCAGCACCGCTTTAAACCCGGTAAAATATATGAACATTTATTCACTGAGCATAATAAGAAAACTGTACCTCATATATCAAAATTATTTAAAATTTTACACTCCTAATGTGAAGCGAAAAAACTAAAAATAGCTGAAGCTTACTACACAAGACATCTTAAACCAGACATTAA
>JABUQX010124565.1:0-22500 GCA_015478945.1 Trachelipus rathkii | reverse complement strand
CTTAAAACTAATCCGCTAGGAATGAATAAATGCCAATACATCTAAATCTATGTAAATATCTAACAAGAGTATTTTAACAAATTATGTCATGTTAATCATTATGATACCTACTTCCCAAAATACAAAACCAGGGTTAGCATCTTGACCTTAAAACCTACCCTTAAAATAAAACACATTTAAGAACAGATTATGAAATTTATTCTTTTCCTTTTTTAAATATAATTCAGGTAAAAGTCAGGTGTTAAGTATTAATTAATAGTTTAGATCTTGACAATGCTTGTGCGGCCACGTTATAACATACTGGTCACAAAATATCCTACGTAAAATTTTTCGAAACTATAATAAAAATTAATAAGGTTTAGAAAACTTATATGATGGAATATATATATATATATATATATATATATACTAGTATATATAAAGTTAGTATATATTAATATATATATATATATATATATATATATATATATATATATATATATATATATATATATATATATATATATATATATATATATATATATATATATATATATATATATATATATAATATATATAAATATATATATATATATATTATTATATATATATATATATATATATATATATATATTATATATAATATATATATATAGTAATATATTATATATATATATATATATATATATATATATATATATATATATACCGGTATATATATCGTCAGTCACCTTCTCTCCCCAAGACTGGGGGTAAGGTACGTAACATGCACCGGAAATTGAATAGTAGAAGAATATATCCAAAGTCGAAAAGAATGCCCAGCCTTACCGTCCCCTTTATACCTTTTAGTGAGAACTCGTCGCCGTCAGAAAAATCCACCCTAGGGCTTCATGGGACAGCGACTTACCCTCACTATGGCATTTTTTCATCCCTTGGCCCAGGTGGGCCACAACCATACCCCTCACAAAACCCCACCATTTACTCCTATTATGCACCTTTCTTCTCTCCTCCAGGCATTCCATTATTGACTCAATCCACTTTTTCTTTGGTCTCCCATCCAGTCGATTCCCAGCACACTCACCACTATACATCCGTTTAACCAACCGACTATCATCCATCCTTTCCCCATGACCAAACGTACTTTCTTTTATTCTCTCATTTACCCCGTGTGTGTGTTCCAGATTTCTTTATTTGAAATCCCTAGCTATTTCCTTTTTGATAAGAGAATTGTTTCCCAGAGTTAAATTTTTTACATCTTCAAGCATAATTTCATTCAAATAAACTGCTCCTTTATAAATATCTCTCTCTGGTGGTTCCTTGCTTGCTGTATTTAGGTCTAAATAATATTATTCACACTGCATTACACAGAATATACATGATCATAGTAGCTTCTGTAATCTATGACAGTATAGGTTCAATTACTTAGGAAACAAATGATTTAAGTAGTACATGAAAATATTTTTAGTGTTTTTTCCAATCAGTTTTGTTTACTGTTTCCCAACTTTTGAAACTGTCTACCTCATCCACAATCCATCCAAATCTTCTTTAAATCCTTATTTTATTTAAATTTAAAATTTCAGCCCTAATTTAAATCTGGTCAATAGCTAGTTAAAGAACATCTCTGTTGGTTCAATTAATTTAATATTGCTTTATTTCTCTATCAATCTCTCAATCAAATCATGCAACCTCTTTCCTTCCATTACACCAAATCATAATAATAAGTTATTTAATTCATAAAGTCTACCACAAAGTATTTACATACTATGTTATATGGATTAATGAAAACTAGTATACATTCAAATATAAAAGAACCTTTAATGCCTGATGTCAAAAGTATTTTTAAAAGCTGTAAATATAAAAAGTTATCTGAATACAAAAAAAACCTATATAATTATTATATTAAAAATATCTTTGTGAGCAGCTAAAATTTTATAAACAAATATTTAGTCCCTTTACAAATACCATGACTTTACTCTTTAAAACAGAGTATGACTTCTCAACCATTGACAAAACTATAATGCTAATCATTTGCGAAAAAAAAAGTCTCTAAATGAGATACCTTCTACTTCCTTACCTTTCCTGTGTGAACGCCGACTCTCATATTAACATCTTCATGGGTGTCTGCATCAAATTGTTTGATAGCTTTTATCATCGCCAAGCCCATATTAACGCAACATTCTGCATGATCTGTTCGAGGCTCAGGACACCCACTAACGGCATAATAACAATCACCTAATGTATTAATTTTTTCACATCCATTTTGTACACAAAGTTCATCAAATCTTCCAAACAAATCGTTAAGCAAACCAACTAATTGCTCAGCTGTCTGAAATGTACAATGAAAATTTAATTTAAAAAAATTTACATCATGCAGATTAATTAATATTCATTACAAATAACATTTATCCTCATTTAATAGTAATCCTCCTTTAAGAAAAATTGTCTTTACACCAGTGCAAATCCAATAATGTGAGGGTGACTAAATGGTAATTTTATGTATATGTTATACATGTAACTTGAATTTCATTCCTTTATGAAATGCTTCTCTTTGACTCGTGAAATGCACCTTGCTTAGACTGTAATTACGAGACAATTTCAACTGCTCAGAAGAGGAAAGGAAATAGGAAGATACAAAGAGGCACTTCAAGCCAAGTGCCTGAGAAAGTGGGTTGAGGAGGAAGCAAAAATGTTATTGTATTTAAGAGTGGTTAACATAATTTTGCACAATTTCAGAATGACATTAAATATAAGAAGTACAAGTTTCGGGAATCTGGAAGACTATAACTGTTGTGGAAGAAAGACCATATGATGGAGAGTACGAGAACAGTCTGACTAAATAACAAAATATTTGAGTTTTAGTCAGGGTTGAGAGGATTTAAATCTGGTGATTATTATTTCTATTGTAAACTGGTTATAAGATATGATTCATGAATAGGAACAAATTAATATATTTCTTTTGGATATAATCTATAAATCAAACCATTAAAAAGAAAAAAAAAAGCATTTAAATAATTATTCAAATTGTTTGCACATAAACTTATAATTTTATAAATTAAGCTTAGATTGCATGCTACGAATTACCAAAAACATGTTGCAGGACGTTAGAACAATGGTTAAATATGGCAAATAGAGATAAGTAATCCTTACTTGAGAAAAAAGGATATAGCAATTCATTACATTTTAGGGATTTTTATCATTATAAAAATGAGAAAACACCATAAAACACACACTAATTGATTATTAAAAATTACTTGTAAAGATTTAAAAAGCAAAACCTAATTAAAACACAAATGCTTTCTAATATATATTATATAATAATATAATATATATATCTAATTAATATAGATAAATATTAAATATATATATTATATTCTTTATATTTAATATAAATATATACTATAATAATATATATTTATAATTTGTGAAAAATATATAAAATAACTTATAATAATAATATAATATATTTATAAAATATATAATATATAATATATAAATAATAATATTACTATATATATATATATATATAATAATATAAAATATAATATAATATAATATATATATATATATATAATTTATCTCTATAATATAATGGCACCACTGCAAAAGGGTACATGATGAAATAGAGAAATACGCTATACAGATGCTCCAGCGTAAAGATTCTACTTTCCAACTCCCTTTGCAGAATATGCAAATGTATTCAAGAACTTAAATTAAAATTGTAGAGTCCTTATACATTAAAAAAAAAAAATAAATTTTTTTTAGAAGTATTATAATATTTTCAATGTATTATGGATATACGATCTTAGTATATTATGATAATTTTATTATATAGTATATACATATGCTAAGTGTTCATTATTTAACACATGTGTCGACTTTTATGAGTGTGTGGCTCGTAGTGACTTTTACAGTAGAGAGATTTAAAAAATAGGATCCAACAAGTTTATTCGCAAATAATGAGTCTACTCTTAAGACTTCAATCACGCAACTTTTCAAAATATTGAAATTGGAAAATTTTTTCTGTAAAGCTTCAGTTATCTTCAAAGCCTTCCCATGGTAAGGATGTGTAGGCAATAAGATGTAAATCATTAAAAGTAAACGTAAAATACTTAAAGAACCATAGTCCTTTAGATGCCACACCTCCATATACAGCCAGAAAGCCCCTTCGGAATTTAAAAATTTAGGTAGTAAAATAGAAATAAATTAATGATAATAACTTATATTTAATATGTTAAACTACATATTTCTGATTCACACCTCCAATCTGCTCATTCTACTCACTTTATTTGGGCCTTCAACTAGAGCTACTTAGTTTTGGGCTGACCCACTAAAACTATGCAGATTAATCACATTCATCTTAGAACTTCTAAATTCATCCTGGGTAAACTGCATTTTTTCAGCCCGTCTACTATAACCTGAATTAGTAATAGGATGATACATCAAACAATTAGATAACAAATTTCAATAATATAAAGTGTAAGGTACTTACTTTGGTAACTCAAATCGGAGTTTTAATTATGACATAAATGGGAAATGACTAGTCTTTACACGGAAAAGATCTTTGGTTATTAGTGGCAAATTATAAGTGATTTATTTAACTGCATAAATTGTAGATACTCGTTTTTCAAATTTGCAAAATACCTCGCCTTATTGTATAACAAACATTGATAACCACCTTATTCATTAGACGTTCTCTGCTAGAGGTTATTAACAATATCCGGAGTCTCTGTTAATTTTGATTATCATGATAATAACTTAATATTCAAAAATACAATATAATTTCATTCATAGTCACTTGTGAATAAATTATAAGCTGCAATTTCAAGTTAATGACTAAAAATTTTTATATATTATATTATATTATATTATATTACGCAACCTTAATAAATTTCTTTCAGCCGAGTGTTACGAATTGAATTGTTGATGGAATCATTGGTATGTGTCACGGTTGGTCCCTGAAGAACCAGCCATGGATTAAACCGTAATCGCTGCAGTAGCATCCGGTGAGCATCGCAGTTACTTTTCATGTAATAATGACCCTTAGGGTCAATTCGTAATTTTAACTTAGGAGTGACTCGTCAAGTTCCCCGACGCGCACTGCTTGAAGCTTATATTTATTTTTCATTACATTCATGTAATGCCTGCTTCGTTACAGTTATTAGCGATGGAGCCAACCTAAGGGGATGGGAATAAGGTGTGTGACACAGGATTCCCCATAAACAACACGACTGCCTATCTTTACTCAGGATATAATACAACAGATACAGGTTACAATAGGTGTTCACAGTAGCACCCCCCCCCCTCCTGAGAGCACGCACCTCCGTAAAACGGACAATCTGTCGCCACCCGCATTCATCTGCTGCCTATGTCTGCACATCAATTGCTGATCTTCATGCAGTCCGAACATCGTTGTCTGGGTGGCTTATAAGACCTTGACTTTTTTTTTTTTTTTACAGTTGTCACCACCACTCACGCGGGCCCTATTCAAGGAAGGTGTCACGCCTCAGAAGTCACATTACGCAATACCGCAGACGCTGCTTTTCGAATGAGGAGAAATTCAGCAGAAAACACAGAAGCGGAGAGATCCACAGAACGAGGGCAGGAAAGAAGAAGCACCCGCAAATACTATGCTGATTGCCATATCCACAACAAAACCTCAATGCCGAACAGCACCCCTAGTTTTACGAGGGCGTCAAAAGTGGTTCGCGAGTGACAGTTCCCTCGAGACCTGCCGCTGCGACCTAAAGAGATAAAGCACCAACGTCGCGCCGCAAAGATAGAGGAGAGAAGTGGAAAGTACGAACAGTTTATAAGTCTTTGGCGTGACCACCGTCTCCAAAGCGGTACCAAGAGACCCCCCCCACAGAATGAGAGCATACTCCTACAAGGGGATGAGCCCTTTAGTTGGAAGTAACTGAGAATGAGGAAAAAAGTCTCGCAGCTTAAAACAATACTCCCGTTTCTTGAGCCGCCCTAGCAAACCGTTGCTGATGTGAGGTTTCCACGACATTTTTTTTTTATTTAACGCCAAATAAGGGCCAAAGTCAACAGGAGAGACGAGAAAAACGTCGAAAGAGATAGAAAAGTTGGTATTTTAGAGAGGGAATTTGTAGAAAATTGGGGGTTTTTAAAGAATTAAATTCACAAGGTTGATACACCCACCGAAATTCTGTCCAATAAATTCATATAGATAATAAAAGTAAGAATAAAGTGGGAAATAAGACAGACCCTGAGAGGAACACCACAATTACAGAAAAAGAAGCCATCAACAACAGCGATTGAGCGATATGAGAGAAACTTAGACAAAGTAAGAAAAGGAGAGAAACCAAAGAAGCCAGCAAGGAAGTACACAGTTACCCACTAACGTGGTGGCCAGTGAACAGTGATCCACCTACCAATCTTAGGTTAGAATTAAGCAAGGTCGTGGTCTGGCAAAATGATGGCAGCCATACAACTAAACCGTATTTATAGATTTGACAAGGTACTACCTCCAGAGCACTCTAACCCATATGGAGGAATTGAAGGTTAGTCTGGCCGTTCAGGCGATAAGAGTAGAAAATAGGCTGAGTGAATTGTGACCGGAATCCCAGCCAACATTACTTTAAATTCTGCTGTAATGGTGCACCTGATTACATAAGATTTTCCTGACCCACACTTGACCCGCACACACCTCCGTATTCTCGGCTCGAACAGTTTGCCGTATTGAATATGAACTAACAGTTGGCTGGTGCGAGCGTATATCTCCTACAAACTAACGAACATATGTATATTAATTATATGCTCATTTTCGTCAATGTAATCCGATATATGAAGTGGCTCGTTACATTTGATCCAATTCATCTACACCTCCCTGCGCCCATAAATGGGATAGGGTTCTACAAACATGCGCCGTGGGATCCGAGCACGAATGAGCCATTCGTAGGTATAAATTAAGAAGAGCGGACCCAAACACAGCACCATAGTATATAAGTATATATAATATATAAATATATATTTATATAATGAGATATATTATATACTATAATATATAATATATATATATATATATTATATACTGATATCATAATAATATATTATATATATATATAATATATAATATAAATTTTAATATAAATAATATATATATATAAACGGTGATTATAATTATATATATTTATATAATATATATACTATATATATATAATATATATATAAATATATTAAATAAATATATATATATATATATATATATATATATATAATATATATATATATATAACATGTTGGAAAAATACCAATACTTTAATAAACACCATGCTATTTTGTCGTATTTGTCCCTTTCTCCTTTACTTAAAGCATATAAGCTTTTTTTTGTTTCATAGCATTGATCATGTATGTTAAGTTAGGATGCACCGATACATCTATTGGTATCGGTTCGTGTCGGTCATTTTTTGAGATCGGTATCTGTTATCGGGAATTTTTGATGGAGATCTCGTATCGATCGCTTCGCAAATTTTTGCCAACCTTAACCGCATACCACAATTTGCGTCTAATTATGCGATAATATATATATATATATATATTATATATAATATATATTATATTTATATAATATATAAATAATTATATATATATAATTATATATTTATATATAATATCATCGTTACCAGTCCATGCTGAAGTGTTTTGGTTGTTTGAAAGTTGAGCATCATCCAACACCATACGGAAAGTTAATATAGGGTTCAGCACATCTATCAGACGAAGAGATTTAAAATTCTTCCATGATCGACGTATTCGATAAGGTAGCTTCCACCTTTCAAGAAATTAATTTCTTTCTTTTTTTAAATTTGCATTTAACTATATTATATATAATATATTACTAATATAATTATATAATATAAATAATATTATATTATACATATTATATATATATTATATAATTATTAATATTTAATTTATAAATATACTATATATATATATATGTATATTTATATATATATATATATATATATATATATATATAATATATATATTATATAAATTTATATATATATATAATATATATATAAATTCATATATTAATATATATAATAAAATATATATTATATAAGATATAAGAATATATAATATAATATATATTATATTAAATATATGATATTATAAATATATTATATAATATATATTAATATATATATATAAATTGAATATAATCCGCATTTGTCTGATAGTTCTTATTCCTATCTCCTACTGTAAACTATATGGCGTTTTCGTCTTTATAATGATCTACGAACGTCAAAGAATGCTCAGTTTGCTTTCGTTTTGTTAAAAACGCCAAATCGTAAAAATCTTAACAAACCAAGGAATTTCCTTAATTTCTTAAGGTGCTATTTACTTATGCGGAATTACACGTCTACGAAAATGTGTAAACCAAAAAAAATATGACCGCGTTGGTGGCCCGTCTTGAATTGATAAATTTATAAATAAAATCAGCTTAAATCTAATCTTCCAAATCGATAAACTCCATCACAATAGTGATTAATTTTTGTAATATAAACCAGTTGTTATAGTTTTATTTCTGTTTATCCAAATCGACAGCTCCATCCCAACAGCTATTTCAATGTTTCAAAATGAAGTAACCTCGCAAGAATTGTTGGGGCTCGTTTGCACGAAATTCAGCAATTGTACAGCATCAGTGTGCAAGAAGTCTTATGGAATTAAGTGTAGTTAATGTTTTCTGTATAAAAATAATTCCAAATTTTTAATTTATCACCTTTTGTAAGATTAATAATGGAAAATTTTGAAGAGATAGTGCATTGAGTCTAGTATCCTCGCAGCTAAATCATCTGTTGAGGTGGGGATTGATTCCGAAAGAAAGCCCATGCGTTCAGAGCCGCATTTTTAGTGTAGAAAAGTTTGACCTATATAGTCGACGTTGCTATATTTTTAAACGACATGTGACCTCAAGTTCATGGATGCTTTCTTAATCTTAAAGAAACTGCCAATTTTATTGTTTTAATAAATATATAAGAAACTTGCAATGTATAAAGTTTTTGAAATCTTAAAGTGAAGATCATTGGAAAGTGTCCAGCGAGAAGCCGATGCTTAACAGAACTTTAAAACATCATATGCCATAAGTTTTACGGCGATAAATGATTATCGAGAAACGTGCAACAAGTTTATCAAAACGCAGAGGTATAAGCTAACTACAAAATTTTCAGAGAAAGGGGATTTCTCATGTGAAAAACTTCCAATTCACAACAAAGACAAAGATTATTATTGGAAACTTTGTGTTTTCCTTTCATAAAGAGATAAAATACAGAAAGTAGTCCAAGTAAAAGTATTATGGCTTGCGAAAAAAGAATACAGCACTAAATTTTACATGGACTAATTGCCTGGATTGTGAAAAGTTTGCCAAAATTGTGAATTAACTACTTGGATTGTGAATGTTCTGAATGAATTATGAATATTTTCTTTGCTTTTATTTTAGACCGTTCGTTTTTGTCATGTCATTGTTCTTATGCTCGATAAGAAATAGCTTCACCACAGTTTGTAGTAATTTCCTGTTCAGGTCACAAATTTGGGAACACGGAAAAAATATTAGTCAGGGGTAGGTCAGAAGCGTTTAAGTTATGCCTGAAAGTCAGGAAAATCCAAAAAAGCCGGTTTTTTAAATTCAAACATATGAATGTCATGCTAAAAGTACATATTTTTGATATATTTTTTCCTTAGTATTAATTGTGAATGAAGATGTATTGATGTGAATGAAAAGGATGGGCGAAGAACGACATCCCATAAATCTACTTTCTATCCCTTTTCTTCTATCTATTATTTCACTATTACCTACTATTCTCCTATTCTGTTCGAGTTGTTCCAAGTTCATACTTCCGATTGAAGGTGATGGTATATGGATGTGTTTTTGACTGTATGACTTATGACTTAATCTGTTATATCTTTTTCTTTTTGGGATTTAACTTTTTTTTCTTTTTTTAAAGGTTTGACGAAGTGATTTGGATTTTTCAGTTGACAGCCAAAAATCTCTCAACACCAAACCACTTTACAAATGTTTCCTGTTCAACCAAAGGATGATTTCTAAAATGCAATCTGAGCTTTTTTTAAATGCTTTCTTAGAATGTGAATCACTTTACGAAAGTTCCAAAACAGTCCAGACCCAACTTACGCCATTCCGTCACAGATTACAATGTCTCGACTAAATATTATGAAAAATTCTTACAGTCCAGTTAAAAGCCTGCAACAACTAAGCTTTTTGTATAAGATTTACATGACAAAGACAATTTGCGTGATTTAAAAGGGTATTAATCTAGGATTTCAAACAAAAAAAAAAATTCTCATAGAATCACTTCGAATAATCAGTAAATCCTTAAAATGCAAAACTGAAGCCCAGACGCTAATCAAAAATGACAGAAAGATTTAGAAACTGCCTCTGAATTATCAAAGCTTGTCCAGCTCTCATCAATGATCCTATTATAATTTTTTCATCAGCCAGAACAAGGGAACCAAAGATTTGCGTTTATTGCTAGACCATGACACAAAAACTGAATCACAATCGTGCTGAGCATAGCAAAGCAGGATACCAAAGTATGCAATAAGTTCGTTAATTGTTATAGGTATATGAATAAATGCCTTATTAAGATGACTGATGAATTTTTGTCAATAGGTTATTTTTCTTACTATGTATAATTTTAAAACAAATTGCAATCAAATTAGGGCTATATTTCCCATGGGAATGCGACAGCTGGAAGGAGGGTTTTCTGTAAGAATAACAATTAGTTAGAGAATCGAAAGAAACATAGTTGAATCTCAAACGCCAGTGCACCAATTATTAGCTGCATCTCCATGATAGATTCATAAAGTTCCTACTCACTCAAAAAATGGACAAATGCAAGAGCCCCAAGGAAATTGAAGACTCCTCAAAAAATGAAGATTGTATCGAAAATTAATGGCTGTCATGAAAGTTCTTAATTCCTATATAATATTTTGAAAATGTAAGAGTTACACATAGAAGATGTGAAATAGTTATGAGAGATAAACACAATAAAGCCTTCCGAACGAAAAACTTGAAGAGCAGAGGAAGTGAACAAAGCTTGACTAGAGAAGACTCTATAAAAATCAAAAATCAGTGCTTGAACAAGAAAATTAACCTATCTTCCCTTAAAACTTTTGGATTCACATGGACTTATTCCTAGGTATAATGTAAGCTTTAAATATTTCTTTTTTATAATAAACTGTTACCTTTGGAAAAAAACACAATAAAAGTGCCTTGAACGCAAAAAAAAATTTTACAATTCATCCATGAATGATAAACAGTTTCACTGAGTATATAGGCTGCAATAATGATTAATAGATAAATTCATTTTATACGGCCAAATAACGAACACGACTCGTCAGGGAAATTTGCGAATTTGGCCAGGGATAAGGGAATTCAAATTAAAAATTTCAGTGATAACCCTGTGTTTAAACACGTTCTATATAATGATTTTACTTGTTTTTAAACAATTGAATCAACTGTTGTGATGGAGCACCTGTTGGAATAAAACAGAAATAAAAAATAACAAATGATTTATATTACAAATAATGGATCAATCTATAGAGTTTCCTTTGAAAAATTAGATTAATAGCTGAATTTTTATTGATATGAAACATTACCATTCAGACACCCAACCATTTCTTGTTTGTTACATTTTTCGTTAAAAACGTCTTAAGAAATTCGCAACACAGAAATAGGGCAACTTACAGATAAGATTCCTTAGTTGGTGGATTTCTTGCGATTTTTCGGTAAGTTTGAAAAACGAACGCAAACTCGAGCATTTCTACGTCTAAACACAAATATCAAATAGAAAAGGCCCTATATACTAATATATACTTTATAGTAATATATATATATATATATATTATATTATAATATATATATAATATATATATTACTAATATTATATAATATATAATTATTATATATATATAATATATATATAATATATTACTATATTATATATAATAGTATATAAAATATAATATTAGGCCATATTTAGAGTAAAGTGCTGCAAAATGCCGACGTAAAAAAATTTCGGTAGTCGGTAATGAATGATAATGATGTAACGGATGAGAAATTTATGACACCTGGGGCAACACTATAAGTTCTTCAAACTTTTTGTCTAATATTGATGTTAAACCTTCATAAAATACACTTTTGCATCAAATTCATGGAGAATGAATATAAAACTTGCATCACAGAATATATAGATTATATTTATTAAATTATATATATAATAATAATAAATAATATATTTCACCCCACGACAGCATCAGATGCCACACCTCACTAATACCCCGCAGCATGCCTATATTATATATATTATATATATATATATATAAATTATATATATATATTTATTATTATATATATCATTAATATATATATAATTTATATATATATATATATAATATATATATATTAATAGAATATAATATTATATATATATATTATTATATTATTTAAATATATATATATTTATAAAATTATATATTATATATATATATTTACTATAGATAATTATATAATAATTTATTTATATAATATTATTATATTAAAACACAAAAACAAAAATTTAAATGATATTCTTTATATATATTACTTAATATAAAAATGTTTTTCTATTATATATAACTATAAATTTATAAATAGATATATATAATTGTATATATATTATAGTTATATATATATATACTATATATATATATATCATATAAGGTATTATACACCCTCTACGGTAATAAGTCATGTACTATATATAATTATCTGTATCACCTTTACCCTAGGTATGAGAGGGTTTTTTTTAATCATAGTATAGTGTTAGATTATGGGAATTTTGAGGAAATATACCCAATATGGTTCATTTTGTGAACAATGAAATATTTAATTGAGCTAAAAATTTCTGCCTCCCCAGATCAATGATCAACACCATATACTGGAGTAATATATATTATTATATATTAAATTAATATAAGATTTATTTGTTTCTCTTTATGATCGAAAAATAAATAGTGATAATAGGGATTAAATATATTTTGTTTTATGATGTATTTATATTAGTTGTAGGGGTATAATTTAATTGAGTTGGTAATATTAATTTAGTTGAAGTGAGCGTGGAGAATATATATGATAGTATACTGATGTAATATTGATAATATTTGTGCCGTAAGCATAGGTTGAGAGTGATTTATAGACTGTGGTGGAAGAATGTGTTAGAATCAATATTTTATCATTGTACTAAATATAATACTGAATATATGTAAGAATATGAAGGGAGATTATTGTTTTAGGTGGTTGGTATTTGCATTAGGTAGTAATTATGTCCTACGGATATTTTATATAGTAGGTAAATAGTATATAATTTACTTTCTATGTTTAATAGGTAAATAGTGATGTATAAGTGATTACTAATATAGTTAGTTGATAGTATTATAACTTATTTATGATGGATGTTAGTATTATTATACTCCAGTTGGATGCCAACGACAGTGCGTGATCGAGGGAATTTTTATTGAGGTCGAGGGGAAGAGAGAATTCGACAAGCAGAGTTCACAGCAAGTGCAATGTAATTTATGACTCTTTTATAATACACTTGTGTTTTTTTTTGTTTTTTTTATTTTTTTTTTTTTCTTTTTGTTTTTTTCTGACCAGTGATGGGTTTTAATTCATAATTTCCTTCTTAATTACTATAATACATTGATCACTTGCATCGTATATTGATAGTAACTCTGTGATTACCAAATACTTTGTATGGGGTATCTTGCACAATTGAATGATTGGTTTTCTACCCTCCTGACCTAAGACAATTTGGATAATAGCAAGAGTTAGTATGACATTTCGAGTTAGTCTGAGAAAGGGAAGGTGGTGGTGTGGCAGACACACTTGATGTATAGGACTTAGTAGGCGATTCCGGTCTATTCACTATCTTGTTTTTTATTAAATTTTTTTTTGTTTTTTTTTGTTGTATCTGGTTCAAACTCCTAAGATGTTATCTGTAATGATAGCTTTTATTAGATAGAACACAATTTCTAGCCGAAAATTGTGTGATCAATGAGGTTAGATCCAATGTAACTGTTGTCAATGGACCACGTTCTTCATCCTGTCCATTCTGGTGTTTAATATATGAGCGCAGATTTACACGACTATCGCCATCGATATTTCACTTCTAGAACTCTCTTTCAGAGTTATAGCATCTTGGGTAGTTGTTTCTGTTACTGCAGCTTTTGCCAATCCTAAGTGCTAGTGGTCTGTGGACTACCTGCGTTTCCATGTGTGTCCTAATGGTGTTGCATTCAAATTGTATTCTTTGTTTAGTGACCATAATCACCAATCTCAGTAAACTCGTCGTCTTCAATAGACATATTTTCACGTAAAGTTCTGGATTCACTATTGGACTAGAAACATAGCTGGTTGTTACTAGTGTCTACCTGTGTGGAAAAAATCAATAGCGACTAACTTTTGTGTCGAATCAGAGGAACAGAACTGACATAATGTAATGTCTAGTACTGTGTCCCTATATGATAGATTGAAAAGATCTGGTTTCATCTTGTTGTCTTAGGTAATATATTTATTATTGTGTTGCTCAGACTGTTGTAAATCTATTTTTTATACTCTGTTGTTAGAGGGTTGGTGGTCTAACTAAAACAAAGTATTGGGTAAGATGGACCAACTTAAGATCAAGATGAAGCTGGTCTACCTCGTCTGTGCCATGTTCTTTCGTTGATCCTGGCAGCACTAAGCACCGGTTTTTAGAGCCTAAGAAATAAGTAATGAAATTAGTAAAGAATGTCTGAAGGAAATGTGAATGTCTGACAGAGACAAGTGTGAACGCTCTGAAGAAAAGGAGATTTGATTTTCTATAAGGCGGATGAGAGAGATGATTGAAATATAATATAATTGAAAAGTTAGCAGTGGGTTTTTTTTTGGATTTGTGATCAGTGTGTTAAGTAGAGCCCTCTATTCCAAAGATCGGAATGAATCGCCTTGCTCAAATGCTCGGGTTGTGAAATAGTCTCTAAGAATGGATTGTGCTAGTATGAATGTGAGCATGAACACTTCAATTGTTGAGTATGATGGGTGGTGGTGTTTGTGATTATAGGGTGAGTGTGTTGTTCATGTCGTTTATTGTATGCTTAGCGTGCGATGGTAATGTCTTCCTCACCGTTAGCTATATGTTTGCCGGTGAGTACTCCTACACCCAGATTCGTGAGGTAGACGTTTGAGAGGATAAAAGAAAGATAAAAATGAAAGAATATCTGGGCCAATAATTTACAAATTTGTACTTATAATGGACTTGCAAATATCTTGCACTGGAATTTAAAGATCGAGGGAATCAGACTGACCTGAAAGTCTGAACATGTCACATCACAAATTAATAATATTGCTAGGTAGGTTTGTCGCGGTGTATAACTTATATTTAGTTGGCCTTTCATAATAGGGATATATTAATGCCATACTAACTTGGCCTAATAACGTCGGGTTTGTTGAATATAGCTAATATATATATATACTCACGTTAGGTTAGTATTTAATGTTTTATTTATATTTTTGATTGCGTAGTATAGTGTATCCATGCTATAATGTGTTTAAATGTGTACAGCGAATATACAGCTCACAAATTGTCTTTAAATCAGTAATGACTGTGCTCTTATTTAAGTATCAATTATTATCTGTCGACATCACTCCAAAGAGTTCCAAGAACTGTTGAAGGTAAAGAAGTAAAATTATATATAATATATAATTGATTTTATTTAATATATTTAATATTATTTTTTATTTACTATTATATTATTATATTATTATATAATTTATTATTAATATAATATTATATTATATAATAATTATTATATATAATATTTATATCTATATACTTATATATATATATATATATATTAATATATATATATATATAATATATATATTCATATATATAAATATATATATATATATTAAATATAATACATTTATTTTCTGTATATATAATATTATTATATATATAAAATTAGATAATTAATTAAATTATATTATATAATATTAATATTAAAATTTTTATAATTATATATTATATATATTTTATATATTATTAATATTAAATTATATATAAATTATATTATAAATTAATATATATTATATAAATTTATATATATTTATTTATTATATTAATACTATTATTATTATTTATTTTATTTATCATAAATATTATATTATAATATATATATTATAAAATTAATATATATATTATTTATAATTATATATATCTAATATTAATATTTAATAGTAATATATATCTCCTTTGTGACATTTAGGTATGTATCATGAGTCTCATCCATATCAATTGCCACCAGTGTACCAATATATTGGATTAGTACCTTTTTTCTCGTATATATATCTACCACTACTTACATTCTCCGAATAACATATCTTTAATATAGCACCCTTTATTTACCCATTATCACTATCATTATACTTATCTTTTAATTCCCTTTATATCTAGACTAATTATAGGACACCACTCTTAAATTATTTTATCCCCTATGTAGTGGGGAGAAACAATTGTATTTATTAGTGTATTATGTTACGTTAGAGGCCGTAGGTAAAGGTTGTAGTTGTGTAGGTACTGTATATATATATATTATTTGTGATGTGAAGTTCAGATTTCAGGTCAAGTCTGACCTCAGACTTTAAATAACAGTGCAAATTATATTCCCCGTCTAGACTCTACGATAATAGTTAAAAAAATTGTTAAATTTATTGGCCGCGAGATTTTTTCTGTTCTTTATCCCTTCTACATTTCGCTCCAGTGGGGTTTGAGTGCCAAAAGTTTCATCTGTATAACAGTGAGAAGTCAGAAGAGGCATCCCTGCCCCTCGTATAACCCACCCCTCACCCAGGTACAATGGGGTAATGTAGACGGACCATAATTTTGAGGAGAGAGGAAGAGGTGTGGATGTTATTAATTTAAAGTGGGCAATTGTATTTGCTCGCTGTGACTGAAATGAAAGGAACCGGTGAAAATGAGTGGTTGTTGGTAAGGATGGAAATGTTTTGGTGTTGAAGGATCATAAGAGGAGGGAGGAGTTGCAATTCTACTCAATATTTGGTCACCCAGGCTATGTAAGGTTTTACTTGTGTGTGGTATAAAATTGTATGGTTAAATTTAAAGTTGAGATGTCATTTAATGTGTGTTGGATCCTGGTCAATTGAAGGGTATATGTGGTTGTGCATTTTTGGGGTCTGATGTTTTGGGATGGCGTGAGTAATAGTTGTTCTTCTTGCCCCGCCCCGCCCCCCCGCCCCCGCCCCCTCCCCCCCCCAGTCCCCCTCACACCCCACCCCCCCCCCCCCCCCCCCCCCCCGCCCCCCCTTTACCCTGAAGTTGCAAATAGCCTCATCGATATCGCAAGATCCCTTGCTTAGAGCTCACAACGCTGGAATGTGCCAAGATTAGTTCCCCTGCCTTGGGTAAGATCCACAAACGCAGTTCGCTCCTCGATAAAAAATCCTGCAATACGTGGACGATTGATACATCATTCTTGCTCGCTGTGGCCAGTATACACTATTCCTTTTTCCAGATCATTCACTCCTACAGACATTCATTCCTTTCCTGCAGAACATCTTTCACTAATTTACAATCAGACTTTTTATCGCTAAGTAGCCTCTATAAACATCGTTGAATAGCTTGATCGCAATGCTATAGCATTTACGACACGAGTCATAGGAATAGCTAAGGGATTAGCCAATGCCTCTCTAACCAGTGGGTTCCAATCGTGAAGTTAGTATAGTGGCACACCCTCCAAGTAAGAAACAGAAAAATATTAGGAATTCAATAGCTGAATGACAATAGAAATTAGTAATTATTGCACTTGTGGCGAGTATGAACAGTTATCCTGGTTTCGACTCTGCAAGGAGCAAAAATTTGAAGTTTTTGTTTGTTTGCTAAACCATAAATTAAAATTCTAATTCGAATATGCTTCATATAGGAGATTAATTAAAATATAATACGTTAGATGGGTCTTGATGAGTATGAATAGTGAGTATTAATAAAGAAATAAGATATTTAATTGCGACAACCATTACGGAACGTGAAACTCTTATAATCCAAGATCAACAAGAATTGGATTGGAAAGCTGAAGACAGAAACAACTCAAGATGTAAACTAATGAAGAGATTGAAGTGAATAGACAATGGAGTGTCTCGTGTAATTGGTTATAAGAATGGACACGAAATGAAGAAGTCGTCCCATGTAACACACATTAATAATCTACTTGTTAAAAAGTTGAAGATAATTGTGAGATGCATACATGAAAGTCATAGATTCTTATGGAGAATGATAAGATTAAAAAAATATAAAAAGAGACAAAAATATAAGAAACAGAAAAACAATAGAAGTTAGCGTGATAGTAGACCCCGTTCTATTGCCATCAAGTATTCTCCGACCGCCCCGCGCGTCCCACACTTTCAGCAATACTGAAAGTTTCAGCTTATCTTAACTCTCGCAGAGAAATATGTCTAGGGATACAGGAGGTGATGAAGATAAGTCATAATTTGAAACTAAAATAAATAAGGATTAAATTCAAGAAGTTGAGCCAATCTATGCAGTATTTATGTCTGTAGTATATCTGGAGAAGATTAAGAGGAAGTAAGATGACATAGCCCAGGTCAAAAAAAAAAATATAAATAAAAAAAAAAAATAAAAGAGAAAAAAAATGAAATAAGACCAAAGTTATAAAAAGGCGGTCACAATTTATGTGCTTGATACTTCGTGGACTACTGACTGAATGGGGAATTTATTTCCCGAGTTCACACAAATTAAAGAGCCTCTATCGGACTTGTATGTACGAATGATACGTAATGAATAGGTAAGATAGGATTAATAAGTTATGAATAATAGTATTAGGTGATATATGGGATTACTAGTATATGAGAAATAATATCTGAGAAATAAAAGCTAGCCTAAAAGTTAGAATTATAATCATTAGAGATAACTGCTATATATTAGTAAAATTATACAATATGATTATATGAAATATAGGATACAGTTATCGTAAATAGTATGATTAATAAATGTATGAGTGGGTGTAGCATATCAGGGACAACTTCGATAATCATGGAACTTTATACTATATTGGCTATATAGATGAATATCAATATAGATTAGATATGTGAGTTTAGTATATATTTATTATGATGGTAGTGTTGGAGTGCTGAGGCTCCTTTTATTAGGTATTATGATAATTAGATCATTTTAGTGTAATTGTATATTATATATGGTGGAGAAAATAGTTTAGTAAAGTAATTTGTGCATGTATTAAAGAATTAATTATCATTTAGGGAATAATTACTAAAAGCCTACGGTAGTCTAGATATATCAAAGTGGTTGACAGGTGTATGAACTGGCGATGCATGAAATATGTTTTTGTGATACTATCACCTGTTAATTAATATGGTGTTATTGTTTCCATATATACATGAACGCAAGTGTATATATTGATATAGTGTCATTATATAATATTAGATATATACAATATCCCGTTATATAGTGAGAGTGTCCCTTCTTCCTCGTAAGGTATATAAATATGATCTCTAGTGTCATCAATTCCTGTCTTTTGTTTTTCTTTAGCCTCTATCTCAGATGTTATTTCTTTTATAATATTTTTCAAAATACTTAATTTTAAATCAATTGATTCTATATCATTACCATCAGGCATAGTTCCAGTATTATGAGGATTATCCCCTGTAGACTTGAGAATTCTTATCATTGATCAGTTGCTGAAAATTAGGGAGAGCATTAAATTATGTTGTTTAGTTTATTTAATTTAATGATTACCCATCGTATTAAGTCTTATATTGGTGAGTACTCCCCTATATTGATTCTAGCGTTGTAATGACTGTCCTGTATTTGGTCTGACAATCTCAAACTTTAAATGCCTTATCTGGAAAAACGCAATTTTTATGTCGATGTTGCATCAAACGAACAATGTATTTATTAATAAGTGAAAAAGTTTATATTTATATAATATTACCCCTGATATAAAGTGTAATAGCAGGTATGATAAGTTCCAATTTATTGTTCAGTTTATTAATTTGTATTATTATAATATGGAGGTTATTATTGAGATATAATATTAAATAAAGTAGTAATATACTAGGTAGCAAGGGTGTGTTAATGATGGGAGAATGATGAGGTGAGAGTGTCGTACCATAATATCATTTACCTCACTAAGGCAGCTGCGGCGATTATTATCTTTAGTGAGGTGCTCTGGACGTCTGATGCATGGTCACTGGTGAGAGAAAATTTGAGGGTATGTATTAGTATAGTTTGATATATGGTATGTATTGTAGAGGAGGTTATGAGTTAATAGTAAGTGAGTACAATATATATTATAGTAAATGTATTGTATGTATAGGTATTTCTAGTTAGATTTATTCTGTCTATTGTGAGACTGATAATATAATAATACACTCTTATCGTGAGATTTATTTGAATTCGATTAAAAGTATGTTTTTTATAGAAAAGGTGTATTTTGTACTAGTGAAATATTTGTGAGACACAAGTTGAAGAAACGAGTAAAACTAGTGTTGCACGATAGCGCAAAATTTCGTCCTATACCATTCCGATAGATCTAAAAGTTACTCACAATAATTTTCACTACCGATGTACGAATTTTTGCCGAATAGCCCTGATACGCATACCAAATTACTTTATACTTCTCATATATGTATTGCCCGAAAATTAGTATAAAAATAGGTAATCATATATCTATATAGAGCCTAGCCTATAGATTACTATACTATGAGGTTGTTTAGTGTGATATATAGTATTAGTGGATACCTGTTGGTGTTTATGCTATAATAAGAAGGGTAAGTCTTAAATAATTATGTTTGATATATAATATATATATATAATATGGTAATCCAATCTTATATGAGGGATCTGTCTTAGTGTAGAAGAAATTATGATAAATAGTGGATATATATGAAGTTATATTAGTGAGTATGTATAGTGATAGTTTAAATAAAGTGAGTGGTAATAGAGTAAATTAGAAAGTTACCGTATAGTATTAGTTTGTAGATATAAATATAGTGATGGTAAATATGGTGTTGATCGTATGTTAAGTTAAAGATATTATATAGATGAGCGCTTTTTCTATGGTGACCTGTGCCTTAACGGATGAGCGAAGAATGCTCGAGTATTGCGTTACGTTTTTGTTCTAGTAACGTAACGCGAGAATATTCTGCGAAGAAATGCTCATCCAATACATAAGGAATTTCTCTTAATTCTGATAAATTCTCTATATTTCTCGTTGCTTAGGTCCAGTAATTTAAGCTACGTTCTTTACGTATAAATAATGTAAAATCATAACAAGTATGGCGCTTCGGTGTCTATTACTGTTGTTGAACAGTAGAAGGGATAAATCTTATAAGCTTTAATTACCCATAAATTGGATAACGCATAGGACCAAAATCTGAGTCTGCAGAAATTCCATTTATTTGTAAATATGATTTGTATCGAAATTCAAAAAGGTATTTGAGTGTAATAGATTAATAATAAGCATTTCATATGTTGGCAATCATGAAACGTCATTATCTCATTACCAATGTTCTTCTAAATAGTTTACTTTTAATATACCCTCTATGCTCTTCAAGTTTCTGCTTCAGATTCATACGTACCTCAACAAACATACTACAGTAGTTCTTTCTTCACAAACTTTTCATTAAAGTTCTCAATTTAGAAAATGCAATTTCATTATAATTGCCTATCGAAGCAATTTAGCAAATGCACTTTCATTGTAATTGTTTATCGAATCAATTTAGCAAATGCAATTTCATTATAATTGCTTATCGAATCAATTTAGCAAATGCACTTTCATTGTAATTGTTTATCGAATCAATTTAGCAAATGCAATTTCATTATAATTGCTTATCGAATCAATTTAGCAAATGCACTTTCATTGTAATTGTTTATCGAATCAATTTAGCAAATGCAATTTCATTATAATTGCTTATCGAATCAATTTAGCAAATGCACTTTCATTGTAATTGTTTATCGAATCAATTTAGCAAATGCAATTTCATTATAATTGCTTATCGAATCAATTTAGCAAATGCACTTTCATTGTAATTGTTTATCGAATCAATTTAGCAAATGCAATTTCATTATAATTGCTTATCGAATCAATTTAGCAAATGCACTTTCATTGTAATTGTTTATCGAATCAATTTAGCAAATGCAATTTCATTATAATTGCTTATCGAATCAATTTAGCAAATGCACTTTCATTGTAATTGTTTATCGAATCAATTTAGCAAATGCAATTTCATTATAATTGCTTATCGAATCAATTTAGCAAATGCACTTTCATTGTAATTGTTTATCGAATCAATTTAGCAAATGCAATTTCATTATAATTGCCTATCTAATCAATTTAGCAAATGCAATTTCAATTTATTTGCCTATTTAATTAGCTCTACACACTTATCTATATATTTTCTTT
>JABUQX010124564.1:5000-24144 GCA_015478945.1 Trachelipus rathkii | reverse complement strand
TAAATATATATATATTATATATTTATATACTTTACCTTACATTATATATACTATTATATATATATATATATAATATATATATATATTTATATATATATATATATATATAATATATATATATCTAGAAACAAAAACTTGCATGAAAGAATATAAGTGCGTTATGAAAACGGAAAATGAGCTTTTATCTATCAAATGTAATAACTGCTTATCATTGAAGAAAAAGAGAATATAATACTATAATTGATCAAGTAAAGAATAAATTATTTAATTCATTTTATTATTTCTTGATGGACGTAATATTTTTTTATTTCTATTTTGACATTATGTTGAAATTTAAGGTTGGTAATATACCTTGCAAGTTCCAAATTAAAGAAACTTTATATAAATTTCTATCACACTACATACCACGAATATAGACTGCTAGTATAGCTATATGTATATATATATAATATATTGATATATATATTTATATATATATAAACTGAGTACTGCTATATAATATTTATACCTATTACCAGTATATATTTATAATATATAGCTCTATATATACTATTATACTATATACTATATATTATATAATTATACATATTTATTATATTATGTATTATTATATTATATTATTATATATATATTAGTATATATTATAGGTAGTATCATATGTGGGGATTTTGTGACCCAATCTTCACGGTAGCTGGGCTAATGAAGCACAACGATTCACAATCTATTGCCACATTAATCCTAGAAACTTCAGACAAATTCTCAGAACGCAGGTTACCACTTTCGCTGATCGTTGGTGCTGAAGGTGGCCAATGAAATAAGGGAAATATAAACTGCGTATGTAGTATAATGCGCGGCTGGGTCTCGTGTGGACCAGGGTAAATTACTTATATACTATACAAGGGACATGAGGAATAATTATTTGAACTCCGTAATCGACTGCTAGTATGAACCGAATGCCATAAAAAGACCGAGTTTTTATTTATGATAAATTTGGGGACGAAAAAGTTTTGTCGGTAATTAAATTAATTGAAAATTTTATCATTTAATAATTATTGAAAATTTACTTTAGCTTATTTTTATATGAAGTCGCTTCGATTGTTTTGAATTAATAATTTTTTATGCGAATTTATTTCTGAATTTCCGAATATATGTAACCACGTTATCGAACAAATAGTAGTATAAATATATAGACTTTCGAATGTTGACAAAATGAAAAACTCACATTCCAAATCTTTTACGAAAGTATGAAACAATAATTAACAACAATATTTGTTGATAATACGGTAACAATAACAGCACACTACTAAGACTTTCTATAATTAGTCCTATGATCATAGCAATAATAATAATCATAATATAATAATAATTAATAATAGATAATATAGATAATATAATAATAATTAATAATATAATAATAATAATAACTAATGATGAATAATAAAATAATAATAATAAGAAGTAATAATAGAAGCGTTATACTTAGCTACACTAAAATAATATGATAATAATAATATAATAATAATAATAACTAATTAAAATATTAATAAGTTAATAATATAATAAAAAGATAATAAACACCAATATATAATAATAATAATAATATTTTAATGAGTAATTAATTATTGTAAAATTACAACATAATTATATTTGTTAGGAATAGTCTTCTTTGAACGACACAAAACAGCGTCTGCAAATAGAAATTGACGCAGTTTCCAATGCTAAAACCTTCTACTTTGGTGTCTATTGCGTTCACCTTAGTCACAGAGAAGCGTCGAGTCCCGTGCAGATAAGAATTCCAAGAAGCAACAATTTTTACTTTGGAACACTATCTTTACTTCACTATTAGACAGGGTGAAGCCTGCCTCGGTCTGGGGATTTCTAATTATCTTCAGCTCTTACCACCAGGAAACTCACTACTAAGCCCAAAAAGCAACCCTCATAACTACCATTTTATCATGCACGGCAATCTTTTAACGACATGAAATGTTACAGCAAACGTTCGGAAAACTCATATACCTGTTCTCGTACTCAAGGAAACCGATCCCACATAGCCTCAGGGGAAGTATATAAAACTTTTACAATTCCCAATTTCCATCTTTAAACGGGGACCGTCATCTGCCACCAGGACGACCGTCACGACAGTATACATTTGGGCCGCATCAAGATTTACTTGTGACAAGACTTGCCTCTACAATCTTAATAAATAATCCTTTTCCTATTAATTTTTAAAATTTATTTACAAGGGAGAGGATGTATTTGTAGCGTTTACCAATTTTTATAGGATCTAATATGTGGGATCCATTTCAATAAGGTCCTCTGGAACTGGAGTGAATTTTAATTTATGCCTTAATAAATGGGAAAGCGGGGAGTGGTTCCTCACTATTGGAGGTCATCCCCTAACAAGGTGACGAGAACGGCAATTCAAAAAACCGGCGCTCTACTTCAATACAATTGTGTAAAAGTTATCAGTAAGTGATGAAATGAAAAGGTGAAGGGTACGTTTCAAATGGAGTTTGGTTAACCCAATTGAGACGCTCAAAAATCCTTCCGTCAGTGGCTGCTACGAGCAGGAATTGAACCGTCCAAGATAATGGGCTATTGATAAGAATTGTCTTTACTGCATTGGTAAAACTATGTAACTGATTTACAAATTCATCAGATGAAGCATGGGAAGTAGTGGCGTTATCTGAGTAAACAACAGAGAGGACACCACGTCTACCCATGAAGCGGCGGAATGATCTCAAAAAAGATTCTGTGCTATTGTCTAAAACGAGCTCGAGATGGACTGCTCGAGTCGTTGCACAGGTAAATAATACAATATAACATTTGGTGGTAGCTGTTTTTGAAGTTTTAATTATAAAATGACCTGTCAGGTCAACTCCCAAAATAGTAAATGGCTTGGTGTTTATAACTCTTACTTTAGGCAGAGCAGCCAGAGGGGCAGACCTAAAGTGAAGAGCTTGTAAACGTTTACACAAAATGCATGGTCTTGTGACTTTTTTAATATTAGTTCTCATATGGGAAAAATAATACTTTCTGCGTGTTATTAAGAGGAGCTCAGAGGTTCCTAAATGATGAAAGGATATATGGGTGTCCCATATGATGAGTTTTATCAAATGATGGTTATTTGGGAGTAAATAAGGGAATTTGGTGTCATAAGGTAGGAAGGAGTTTCCTAACCTTCTATCACACCTGAGTATAACCATTTACTAATATTATATTAAGCTGTTTTCACAAATCGTGGAGTTTTATTTTTTATTTGTTTTAAACAGTCTATTTCAGACTGGAAATGCAGATTTTGATATATATTTGATCATATATGGACTCAGAATTTTTGTTTCTCCTCAAGGAGAGTTTGATGGGAGAATCAGGTTTTATAATTGTTGTATTTAAAGGGATTATTTACCAAGAGTTTTTTTCAAATTTGTTATGACCTGATATAAAGCTGTATATTCTTTATAATTTCTTATTCAATTTGAATAGTTCTCACTGTTCAGTATACTTTCAACAGGAGTAACTGTCCAGCTGAGACTTATTAAATTTTCTTTCTTCATTTTGTGAAGAGGAAGGATGTTCCCTCCAGACTGGCCATCTGAAGGATTTAAGAGCCAAGTTGGAACCTGATGTCCATAAATCAGAAGATAAATATTTACAGTCTGACCGCGGGAAGCAAGGTCAGCGGGGTTATCGGAAGTAGGGACGTATTTCCCACTCTATAGAGGGAACGTTTTTCCGAATCTCGTCCACCCTGTTCTGGTTAAAGGTGGGGAGTTGTTTTTGGGAGAAAACCACTGCAAGGTGACTTGACTATCACACCAAGGATATATTTTCTCAAAATTTACATTTTCAAACGTTTTAATATAAAATTTTAACATTAGCGAGACTGATAATAGAGTCCCATAAGTTCTTTAATCGAGCGGGAATAGAAAGCCTCTTTTAATGGCGGATACTTTTACTTTGTAACTAATATTTTTGAAACGGGTGTCGAGTCTGCACACGTACTAAGCACAAAACAAAGGATTGTCCAGCAAAATGATACGGAAAAGGCGTGGGATTCCACATAATTGGAATATATAAGTGCCTGGGCATTTTAAGTTGTTAAACTTTCGTTCAAATCTGAACCACAAGTGTCTCCATTTCTTTTTGAGATTCCATGGGTCTTGTGTATCCCGATCAAGTTTTAATTTCCAAATGTTTTTGTAGAAGCATTTTACCTCTTATTATAACTACGGGTGACAAAACACCAAGAGGATCGAATGGCAGATGCAACATTATCGCAATAATTTTACGTTTAGTTTGGCTTTCTGGAGTCGAACTACGAGTGCAGGTAAGACATGGTATCGAAGAGGTATCCCATTCCATCCCTAAAATTTTTAAACAAGGGTCTTCTATGCCCAATTCCTTTTCTTGAAACATAGAAGCAGCAAGAGATGAGTTGGAAGCCCACTCTCTTCAATTTTACAGCCCATGAAAGTTATTTTACTTAGGTTCACAAAGAACTTATTTTCATCCTTCGGTGTTGACACGATTGAGAATCAACATCGAATCCCTTCCTCGTCTCCAAAGCTCTATTCAAACCTTTTTGGGTTGGATTAATACATGGTGTGGAGGCATCGCTGGCCATAAAAATGGACTACAAATTGCCCAAATAGTACTGATTTTCGAACTACTATGTTATTATAGGGATTGGCGAGGTCTGTGGGGTCTCTGACCCATTAGGAACGAGTTGAATCTGATCCTTTTCTGCCTAAACGATCCCTAAGAAGCTTTTTCAATATCTGAAGAAGTTGCGTACTATATTTAAGATAAATGTTTAATAAAAAAAAAAAATTAAATTTTCCCCAGATCTGTTATCAGAGAAGGACCACTGTGTAAACAGAAATTTAAACTGGTTATTGGATGAACAGTCATAGACTAAACGAAGTTTAGTGTAAAGGAATTTTTGGCGACACCCCATGATTGAGGTAAGTAATGTTGAATTTGGCTCAGGCATGGAGGGCGGTGGAGGTTTTACTTCCTCGATGAAGTCAAGGGACAACTGTTCCTTTATCACATCGTTGTATGATTTCAATAATTCGGGTTCAGTCTGAGCCGTTTTAGTACACAGTATAAAGTCGACGCTCTCGTGTCAAATGAGACATTTTCTCAGCGTAAAGTAGCGATGATTTGTACGCCATGGTCCAGATGGACACTAATATTTCCCATTTTTAGTGCAAATTTTCCTTAAATGATTCAAGAATAGTTTTTTCAGCTAAAGTAAACAGCTCATCAGGCAGTATTCCAATGTGGGAGAGAGACCATAAACGATCAAGGTCGTCTATGGAGTTTTTGTTATATTCCTCCTCTGTAATTACAGAAGGAAGGGGGATAGAGTCCTCAGCCGAGGAATTTTTTATATTTTCTATATTATTTATTAAAGCAGAATCAGTACTAGAAGCTTCAGCTGAAGCAGATAAAATATTTTGATCAATATTTTCAAAGGTGTGAGAGTCCTCACAAGTCTCAGAGGAGACAAAATTCATATTTTTTGTACTTTTCGAGGGGGGAATAATAATTTTTTTAGAAAGAAAGGTGATGTTTATCACCAGCCTCAGTTGAGGCAAAATTCATATTTTTTGTACTTTTAATGGGGGAAACAATTTCACAAGCCTCGTCCGAGGCAGACAAAACCTTAAACCTATTTACTAATTCTAAATATTCCTCTTGGGAAAAATATGAAAGTTGATGCGCATTGTTTACAACTTCCCCTCCCTCGGCATCTTCGAGAGGAGGTGAAGGATTTAAATTTAAAGAGTCCTCTGCCTCAGTTATAGAGAGGGGAGGATTTTCACTTAAAACTAATAGTTCTTCCTCCTCAATTATAGGGAGAAAGGAAGAATGATTCATATTTTTATGATTAGAATGGCTAAAACTAACTACTGGATAAAAAAATTGGACTTAGGCCCTAAAAGAAGAAACAATGGTGACTTGAGAATCTGTGTCACCAGAAGCAAAGGGTAATTTGCCCCAAATAATATTACCTACATTTGTTTTTAGCAAATTTACATTGTTCATTTTCTCATATGATTGGAGAAAATGGGGGAGGTGGTCGGATCCAAGAAGTAACCCAATATCTGTAATGATATCTGAAGTTGGATAAGGATTGGCAAGTGGGATACGATATTGTCTGAGCATTTGTGTGGTTTGCACAAGCCCAGATATTTTAAGATCGTTGGGCGAGGTGATCTACATATAACAGCCAGAAGACATAGGAGCATTACCCCTCATCCTTTAGGTACTGAGTGCTTTAACGGTGACCACATCTGACAGAGGAGTGCCTTTTTGTAATTCGTTTATGGAGTGTTAATAGTGGACTGGGAGTACAATTTAACTGTTTTAAACTACTGATTTTTGAGACCAAAGTGAGTGAGATCCTTGACTCCGAAAATACTTCGAACCAGATGGGGTTTGTCTCCTTTATTTATTGTTAAATCCGCTAATGGGAAAGCATGTACACCGATGGCTCTTGAGCACAAGGGCTGGCAGGTTCAGGTGGTTTGAGCGGATTGTGGGTATCAGTGAACATACTCTGGCTCTTTTTATGATATGCGACAAAGAGCAGTATGATGTTCTGGAGACTGACAAGTGTAACACTTTTTAGTGTTTTGGCAATCAATGTAGGAATGGTTGGCAACCCTAGTTAAATTATTGGTAATAGATTATTATTTTATTTGCTTACGAAGTCCGAAGGGTTATTTAAAACTACATTGCAGTTGTAGTGACTGCTGTTACAGAACCGACATTTTATAGGGTTATTTGATTTGATTATAAAAAGTGTTATATAATTATTTGAAGGGCGACTTGGATGGTAATTTGATTATTATAACTATGGGGGTTTATTTGATGGTGAGGGGAATTTTATTGTTAAACCTATTAAAGTTGTTATTAAAATTAGGTTTATTTGGTTAGGTTGATAGTTTGATTTTATTATTGGGACTTTTAGATGGTGAGTGAGTCTCCATTATGTATTTTAATATTAGTTGATGTTTGGGTTTGGCCCCTTGTCCTTTCCATTATTATTTGAAGGTGAAGTATGCTCAGATTTTTTATGGGAGGATTTGTTATCGTCCCGTTGTTGGATAATGTGGCCCGAGGCCTCTTAAAACTGAAGGGCACTGGTTTAACATTTCAAAGTAATATCAAGGCGTCGCAACTTTCACCAGCCCTATGCCCATTTAACCTTTTCGTGTTGATTTTGAGGCAATTTGGGCCAGAAAACACCCAAAAATTGTCAGACACCAGCTTTTGTCACTCAAAATAATAGTTCCTTATTTTTTTAATAGATTCTACATAGCACATTTGTATGTCAGCCTTATATGATAAAGATACATGCACGTAATTCTGTTTACTTAGAGGGGGGTCTTAACTCTAGGTTAATTTCAATAATTAAAGTCTCTTGGGACTTTCAGCCAGAGGTTATCTGAATCTTCCTTAAGAAGATCTCGAAAAGTTTTATAATTAGTACCGGTGATGGCATAGCCAGATACCATCTGTTTCGCTGTGCCTTGAAGGCAATCCAATAATAACCCGAGTTTACTAAGATCAGAATAGTTCTGACCTTCGACATAGTTCTCAAATGATTCAATGAAAGAGGCATATTCTAAAATATTGCCACTAAAAGTAGGTAGCTTTTTAAGGGGGCGTTTAAATGCTTCCGGCTCTCTAGGGGTAGCCGGAGCAATCGGTGATGTAGGACGCGAAGCTGGTCGCGAAGGTGGTTTCCGAAATTTCTTGAATTTTATATTTTAATTGGTAATAAGTAATTTTTTAATAAGGCAGTATGCCTTGAATAATTTTCTTCACTCAATTACGATGATATTCTCATCGTTCAACAAATGTTGCGATGTTAACGTCAATTCAGCTAATTTTAAATCATTGGCTCATAACAGAGTTCACATATATATCCGGCAAAGTTTTCCGTCCTTTGTATTATTGACTCCTTTCTTTCATAATTCAAATTGTTATTGCCTCTACCGGTAATTAGCCTTCGGAAGCATCGTACTCGCGTAATGTTTACGTGATTTTTTTGTTCTTTCATCTTTTTTCTTGTGCCCCAGAGCCTTTTCAGGTCACACGATTAAAAGTTCTTACATTGGAGAAATTTAATTTCAATCAAAATTTTAAAAATATATAACAAGAAACTATATAAACACATGAAGACACAGAAAATATTCAAATGTTTAAATTTATCAGATTAAATCTGTTGATTTATAAGTACAAGCTACAATACAGATTGCACAAGTTAAAATATACTGTAATAGGTACAAGTACTTAGTACAAAATAATATGGTTTTATGGACTCACACAGAAATGTTTAAGATAAATGTATTTATAATGTTCTCAAAATCTTGGGCGTTGATCCCGTAGCAAATTTCACCCGGTATAAGCGCTGGCATAGTTTATAAAAATTATTCATTAGAAAGACTTTATCTAACAGGTAACAGAATATCTCAAATTGATCCAAGAGCCTTTTTATATATAAAAAAATGTATATATATCGGATTACTCGTTGTGATATGAGTACCTGTATAAGGTTTGAACGAGGAATATATATATATATATATATATATATATATATACTATATAAAATATATATATCTTTACATATTACAGATAATAAGAATTTGAGATACATAGATCCTCTCGCTTTTATGAATATCAATGGGCTTAAGGAGTTGCAACTTCATAATAACGCTCTTCTTGGCATTCAGCCAGATTATAGATTATATACCTGAGACTTAAAATTATTAAAACTCGTATATTTTCCTATATACCACAAGAGATAATTTTGACCTAATGTAAAAATAATGAAGTTCTAAAACATTTCCATTGAAGAAAAATATTTTATGGTTGAGTTACATAGTAGATAGTGTTGTTGACTGGGCCACCAATATATAAAGTAAATTTTATTATTTATACATATATATATATATATATATAATATGTATTATATATTATATATATTATATATATTATAATATATATAATATATACATATTATATATATACTATATATATATATTTTATAATTATAGATATAAATATATTATAGTATATTATATATATATATTATATATATATTAATATACAGTTTATATATAGTAATATGTGATTAATTCACGGTAAAAGGAGGTTAGAAAAATATTTTATAAACAAATAAGACCTGTCGTAAGTTATTTATTTGAATTTTATATGAGATTTTCAGTTTTTAAAAGGAAGAAAAGTGAAAATTTGCCTATGAAAGGGACGGATTTTTAGATGCATTCGAAAATGTTTAATAATATTTTGATTGAATGCCCTCTATGGAGCAAATAAATTGTGTTTGAGAATCTGGAGACTGTGTCTCTCAATGCTCCCACACAAAAAAATAAAAAATTGTTTATTTAATATTTTGTTCAATGGTGAAAGTTGTTCAAGGGACGAGAATTATAGTTCAAAGATTTAATATAATTATATATATTATTATATTATATAATATATATATAATAGATGTAAATCAAATATACAATGTCTAGCATATATATTATATATTATACTATTAGAGAACAAATTTATATTATATATATAATATAGTAATAATAATACAGTAACAAATTAAAAAATTTATATAAAAAAAACTATTATTTAAAATAGTTTAAAAAGCGCCCAAAACGTTGTTGAATAAAAAATGATTTTTAATTTTTATTGAAATTTTTGGAGTGAAAGTTCGCGCTGTGACAAAGTATGTTTATGACTCACAAACAAATGGTACTAATAAATGGTCTATAGGGATAAAAAAAAATAAATTTTAAATATCGAAGGTTGAACACGATGGGGTCGAAAAATGTTCAATCACGTTGGGCGCCACTTAAAATATGGGGATTTGTGACCCAATCTCAGGATAGCTGGGCTAATGAAAGACCAGATCACAAAATGATATACTAATCCCACCTTCAGACAAATCTCAGACGCGTTACCACTTTCGTTCGATTGGTCTGAAGGTAGCAATGATAGGTGAATATAAATCGTATGTACTATATATTGCGCGGTGGGTCTCGTGACTGGACCAGGTATATTACTTCTATTTTATTACCAAGGAAGAGAATAATTATGGAACTCTGCATAATCTACTTGCTAATATAGAACCGACTGCCCATAAAAAGGACCGGATTTTTATTTAGATAAATTTGGGGCACCGAAAAAGTTTGTCGTGTATTAAATTTAATTGAAATTTATCTAATGATATTTTTTATATAAAGATTTACTGAGCTTATTTTTATATGGAAGTCGCTTCGATGTTTGAAATTATAAATTACTTTTATTGCGAACTTTCATTATCTGAATTTCCGAACTATATGTTAACCACGTTATCGAGAACAAATGTAGTATAAAGTAGTTATAGACTTTCGAATGTTGACAAAGAGGAAAAAAACTCAAATAACAATATTTGTTGTGATAACGGGTAACAATAACAGCACACACTAAAGACTTTCTTATTTATATGAAAGCCAATTAATCAATAATAATAATGACATAATATAATAATAATAATAATAATATAATATAATCAATCATAATAATGATATATAATAATAATAGTAATAATACAAATATAATGATATAATAATAATAATAATAAATAATAATAATCAATAATATAGGAATATTAATATAAGAATAATATAATAATAAGAATAATAAATAGAAAGCAGTATACTACTACACTAAAAAATGATGGATTGATAATAATATAATAATAATAATAAGTAATAATACATATATATAATAATAAATAATAATAATAATAGTTGATTATTTATTATTCAATAATAATACCTGAAATACCAACAATAACTTATTATTTGTAGGAATAGTCCTTTCTTGAAGACACAAGGTCTCATAAGAATTGGCACCGTTTACCAAATGAATAAAACTTACTTTGAGAGTTCTTATGCGTGTTTCCACCTCTCAGTACAGAGAGCGGAGTGATGCAAATGAAGAACTCCAAGAACCAAATTTTACTTGGACCAATATTTATTACTAATTAGACAGGGGTGAAGGATTAGATGGGGTTATCTTAAATTTTTGCATCTACCACCAGGAAGACTTACTATCCAAACACCTTACTACAATTTATCATGCACGGAATCTTTTAACGCGACATGAAAGTTACACGAAGTTCGGAAACTCATTTACTGTTGACCAAGTAATTTTCTGAATACTTCCGTGACAAAAACTCTATGGATGTATATAGTACGATATTAGTATATATATAATATATAGTAGATATATATATATATATATAATATTATATATTAGTATATATTAGATATATATATATTATATACATACTTATATAAATTTTTTACGTATAATAGATATATATTTTACAAAATAGTTAAGTTTATAAATAAGAAAATATTTATATAGTACAAATCTATAAAAATGACTACTATAAATAAGTTCTTTGACAAAGATAGTATTTCAAGTAGTCGATTTGTATTAGATACAATTATTATGACTCGGAAAATTTTAATACCGGCACCTTGATCAGTGTAAGGCGATTTTTATTATGTTCTAATCAAAAATTTTATAGAGTTGATAATATATATAATTTAACAAATATATAATAAAACGATTTCCATTTAAATATGAAAAAGGGAATGTACATTAACGATTTTCTATGATAAGAATTCGATTCTATGACGACTCTTGAAAATCAAATTTCATCTCAAAATTGTTTCGATGTGTTTACCGAGGCAAATTGTTTTATTTCCAAACTTCTTGTTTTATTTATCCATTCACCAATAGCTTTAACCAAGTTTTAATATTAATAAAGAATGGTTCTCATTTTTTATTGACGATGCAATAATTTATAACCTACTTTATTTGATAGAAATTTCCAATTTCAACAACAACGAGATTTTTTCTCTATAAAACATTTATCATGATGAATTTTACCTGTTTTCGATTTCTACGTTTTTGCTTTTCATCTTATTTAATTTTTTAGTTTTACTGTTTTTTTTAATCAAATCTTTAAGTTTGAAATTTTCTAAGTATTCCCTTTATATTAAAATTTCCCAAAATCCTTTATCTTTTCAATTTTCCTTTTTTGCGTTTTTGCTTACTTTTTTGAGTGCGATTTTATTGTTTGTATTGTTTAAAAAATAAACCAAAAAATCAGTATACATCACGCTTGCGGTAAAAATGTGTGTGCTAGTAAGATTCATCTTATTAAGCTCACCGAAGCAGATAGGCGAGACGAGAATAAAAGATAGACAAAAACCTTGAAGATTCTCCATCCTAATATAATAAACTGGACTCTAAAGTGAAGACGAATTAAAAAGGTTGGTTTGAAAGATTTGGCGCGAAATTTTAAGTATGCTTCAGTGGATTAGAACCGAAGGACTAAAAAAGAACCGTCGCAGGGCGATGCGGGGTCAATCCGAATATATTGAATTACAACCTTAGAGAAAACTATTCACCAGAAACACGCATAAATGTTAATATAGTAAACTCGTGGGCCCACGATCAATTTGTATCGTCCTTAACAGAACAACACAAAAGGAACGAGGTTGCGTTAATATAAAAATCTATTTCAATTTTATCAAAATGACATGAGCCGAATCAAAAAAAACTATTTTTGCTGTTTTTTGCCTACACATCTGCAAGGAGAGAAGGGTTGGTCAGATGGCACGACTAGTGGCGAATTCCTAAGTCGTCCAGAGAACGGCATAATAAATGTCATTACCTACCAATTTCCTAATGATCCACCAATTCTACACGAGACAAGTTTTCAATTTTGACGCTGTGGAATCATAAACAAAAAACGATTCAACAGCCCTAAAATCTAAACGTCGGCAAAGTCGCGTTCCAAATAAGCCGATTGTGATGCCTCTAAAAATGATGAAGGGGGAGCGTCGTTGAGAAATTAAAACGCCTCATCACATATTAAACTACTCGATACTGCATCTATAAATGAATCTTAGACTGTCTATGAGTTCGGTAATACAAACAAGGTTTGGGGACGAACTCTTGTTGAGCATTGCAGGTAAGATTAAGATAAGTGCTCGCCACCTCCGATCGCTCCTTTTTATACTCGATAGAGAAGATGCGAAAAGAGTTACCGACAAGCAATTAATCAAATAAACATCACTTTGAATTAATGATGTTATAGTGACAAATTTACTATTAAAAGATAGCAAATTTAAAACTATATAGTAAATAAATAAATTTATTGAATAAATCGCTATGGATTTGTTATAAAAAGTAACGAAAGTTTATGATGGCGGTCTTCGGCAACTTTATCACGTGTTGTTAACTGGATATTTTTTATTCGATAGAGATTATAATATAATTGTAATTTTTTAATTAAGGATAATTATCAATTTTAACAACAGTTAAAAGAACCAGGATTCTCTACTGATCAATTTGAAATAAGAATCAAGTCTCTAGCACCTTTGTGAGTTAAAATATGTTAAATTTTTAATGCAGAAAAAATGAAAGTTCAGCTGATGTTAATTCTTGACCTTTTGATTGAAGGAGGTCAATGACACTTACGTAAATGAAAGATTGGAGTGTTAAGATCAATTTGAAATACTAACCAAGTCTAGCACTCATGGAGCACCTGGTTAACGAAGAGGGGAAGGGAAACTTTCAGAAAAATGAAAATCTCCAAAATCGAAGGCCTATTTTGGCAAGTGGCTTACTGTAATTATAATTATTTAACTAAAAACTTCGACTTGATTGTAAAAAGTTTTAATCAAAAATGTAAAATAATATATATATAAGAAAATCTTAGCTAAGAAGGTTGGAAATCCTTGAAATGCATCAAAACAAAAATAATGAAACCAGAACTATTAATGATATCAGATAATAACACAATAATTATAAAGACTTTTGGAATGCAAAACGAAAGTTAATTAATATAAAATATAAGAATAAAGGCAATATATAAAATAATTTAATAATAAATAAATATAATATATAAAACATAAATAAAATAATAATAAATATAAAAAAATAATCAAAACTTAAATTTAAAAAAAAAAATAAATAAATAAATATTAAAAAAAAAAATAACAAAAAAAAAAATAAAAAAATAAATAATAAAAAAAAATAAATAAAAAAAAAAAATAAATAAAACAATATAATATATACATGTATATCATATATAGATATAACATATAAAGTTATATTTATATATATTAGTAGTATTGGGACAGAATAAGAAGAATATGCATTGTACGAATTTCAAAAAATGGCATGGGGGTCCAGCGCCTAACCCCAATTTTAGGATTACAGGTACCAGGATCCAACTTTTGATTGTACTATTGTATATTAGCATGAATTGACTATCTGGTAATTTACAGGCGCGTAGACAAAAACAACCAATATAATATAATGAAAAAAAGGATAAACTAATAACTCTATAAATAAGATATAAAATACAGAGATACCACAAAAGAAGATAATGATATTAGAGAAATATAACTAGGATTATAAAAAAATTAGCAACGATATACAGAAGCAGATATAATAATCAATTTCAAAAAATAATTTTTAACGTAATAAAAAAAAAAAAAAAAAAAAAATTCAAGAATAAAATATACACATAAAAAAAATTAATTAATTGAGAAAAATTTTGGTGTAATAGACATGTATCCAAAAAATCAATCAGATATAATCCCACATAACGACACAAAGTTGACAGAGATCCACACAACTACAGCAAAAGAAATAGTAATACAAACCACACAAAAGAGAAAAACTAGGACAACAAAAAAGTGCAAGCAAGAAAAATGAAGTATTAATAAATAAATACCAACGAACCAAAACTAAAATAAATAAAAATAAGAAAATAAAAAAATAAAAAATAAAAAAAAAAAAAATAAAAAAAAAGAAAATAAAAAAATAAGAAATAAAAAAATAAGAAAAAAATAAAAAAACTTTAGAAAATAAAAACGCAGCAATAATAATAATAATAAAAAAAAAAAAAAAAAAAAATAAAATAAAATATAATACAAAAAAATATTAATAATGTACTTTATATAAAGTAAATTATATATCTAATAAATTAATAAAAAAAAAAACTAGAAAAGAACCAAAAAATATAAAATAATAATAAAAAAAACAAAAAAAAATAGATATTAAAAACTTCACAGTATAAATAATATAATAAAATAAATAATAAAATAAAAAAATAATTGAAATAAATTTTTAAAATATCTCTTAAAGATATATTTATAAATGTTAAAAATAAAGATAAAAAAATAATATATATATTACATATAATATCATCAATATATATATAATAATATAATAAATAATTAAAAATAAAACAATATATATATAAATCATATATAATTAATTAAGGCCTCTAGAACTATATTAAAATAATAAACAATTAAAGAACTACTATAATAATGATTAAATAACTAAATAGGACATACTAATAAATATATTATATACTATATTAAATATTTAATATATCATATACAATATATATATATACGTAAACACTAATTAATATAAATATAATAAATATTAATAATACTAAAAACTATTCATAGTAAAGCTGATCCGCGTCACCTTATCATTACAGGGCCCACGTATTCACGCACACTTATACGTACAATCAGAAATATTATACTCAAATCAATGCTGTTATATAGAGCCTATCCTAGGTATACTCACGTACTAATTCACTACGTCATATATCAATATATAATACTATCGTATATATATATACTCATACGTAGCATACCGTACTATACAACTTATGATTATGTAGTTATAAAGTGATTATTCTGCTTTGGTTTCGTTTATTTCCAGTTTTTAAAAATCGTGTTTCAAAGCTTCATAGATTTACCTCCCCACCAAGTATCATAATATCAGAACAAATAATCTTACTAATAAGCGTGTATACACTTAAGTAGCTATTATTAGTCGTTGCCCACAACCACCTTCTGGACTTTATTTTGGATCCCTATTCCAAGCATAGGGAATTTAATTTTAACGGTCTTTCGAATCGCGTTAAGCATTACGTTACCCTAACCCTACCCAGGTTGATAGAATCCCCTAATCAAAGTATAGCTTCTCTACATTTAAGAAGGATCGCTGATTTTGGGGAAAGTTAGGATTATTTCATAATAGAAAAGTTTGCGTAATAATTTATTTGTTATTAGAAACGATACTCAATACACAACAGTATTTCACACCTACCGTTCCCTTTACTTCTTTTATATCTGAATTTTTTTCATTCCGATTTAAACTCCCAGCGTCCTATATCTATCATTTATAAATCTGTTTTAGATATATTTACGTTAGGACTGACATTGAACAATTAGTGTATAGCCGTAAATAAAGCTAAAAATTATTTTTTTTAAAATTAAATTCTTTATTATTAAAATATATTTTATTATTCAATATTATTATTACATTATTACCACCATTATTTATTATTATTTATTGATTATTCTATCATTTATTTTTATTATTTATCATTATATATTTATATATATTATTATTATTATTTATTTTATTATTTATTATTATTATTATTTTATTAATTATTTTATATTTATTATTTTATTATTATTTATTATTATATTTTAATTATTTTTATTATTATATATTTCTATTTTATTGATTATTATTATTCATTATTATTTTTATTATTATTTTTTATTTATTTTATTATTATTATTTATTCATTTTTTTGACAATCATAGTATTGCTCTTCTCAAAATAATCGGTTCCTGTGAGATCTGATTCATCTTCATTTACTAACTAGTTCACCCTGTTAGTCTTCTACTGGCACCAGCTTAACTTTTTAGAGTTGACGACCATCAGCACCAGTGGAGAAAAAAGATCTCGTTCAACCCGACGAAAGCCATTTCTCCCCTTGAAACGGGAGTCAGCGAGTTTCACATGTTCGAGGTACAGGAAGAGAAGCTTTCCTGATTGCTTACACTTGATCCGAGTAAGCGGCTACAGTACCCCTCACACAAGAAGGTGTTTGGGGCATGCTTCAGTTATTATGGCAGCTACCGTGTCGCGGATAGCCTGCAGCCAACAGAAGAATATCAACGCGCATTGCCACAGTATATTGAGGCTCTACAAAAGAGTTATTCCACGAGCTGGAAAAGAAGTATCCTGACGATATCTGGGATTATTTGCAACCACGGACCTAATCCCTTGGTCACTATCGAAAGTGCGGTAGAAGAATATTACATAGAATGGACAGCATACTATAGATACTTGTATCTTGCCTAGAGACCAATCTTTTCTCCGGTCCTATATCCCTTGGGACCGAAATTGTGGAGACCTATTATGCACTAGTCACCATTCGTGTTGTTAGACCTGTAACGCCGAGCCTATGGGAGAAAACTGTGCATTTCACAGGCTCTGATCACAGAGTCGGATACAAGATGCCCGAAATATCACAGTGACTAGTCTCCAGAACGAATAGATGTAAATTACCATCGCCAACACGGGATTTCAAACTGCTGCATTTAACATAGAGGAGTCATGTATTCGGTTTACGTCTATATGTACTTTGGTACATGTATATGTTAGTTTGCTGTACCGAATAAACCCTAACCTCCATGATCCACCAATATTACAATGCACGCTCCTTCACGATCGTTAATAAGTCCTGAAAAACAATACTTCGTGCATCTAGTTTGACACCTAAAGTATACCATTCCAAACTATAATATGAGATCACATACTATTAATGATATATATATAGTACGTAGTATTAGCCTACTATAGTTACTTCATAGTCCGCCATCTCTAGCCCCTCACTTTCGATTAGAAGCTGTAATCACCACTCTACATCGCCTTACTAATATACATATATATCCATACCCTACCCTGTATCACCCCCTCTAACGTATAATAGATATACATCATGCTATGAATAGCCTTACCTTAATATCTCTACGATCAATATAGCATTTTTATGATACCTCTTACTTACCTTATATAGGATACTGATAGTTATATCTACTACCAGTATCAGTCATCTGCTCCATAGGTGTCTATATGCTACCTTAATCACTCTACATCACGCCTACCTAGTCATACTATCTTATTTCATACATTATATATAAAACAAGTTTAATAATACGTATAAGCAAAGTATATATTAGTATCCATTTTACACTTATTTAGTAATATATATATCAAATGTACTCACTACTTATAATATAATATCTATATATAATATTATATATTATATATGAAATATATATTATATACCATTATAATATATATATTAGATACATTATCTGTATACAGCTAGTTACTATTATAACTCCATCCATTATATACTATAATATAACAGTAATATATTAATACCATACTACTACCGACCAGTACTATTATTAATTCATAGATATAGTTAGTATATTTATATAATATACCTATTATACTGACCACTAGTACCGACTACTTATTTATTTTATATACTCGTACTATATAGTCAGTAATAGTAATCATTCTATATCTCTTATATGCTACTATTCGTATATACCGCCTATCACTATATTATAGTATATATACTATATAATAGTATATTCATATATCATACTTATATCATATTTATATATAATATATATATATTACGATACTATACTTATAATATCATATACATCATATTCTACTATACACTATTATATTATATATAAGTATATATAATCTACCTGTAATACTCAATATATACTACATACATGTACCTACTTATCATACTTACTATAAGTTTAAAGAGTATTAGTATATAATATATATAGTACATAATTATAATTTTCTGAGGGTCATTTCTCTTAAATTTCATTACAAATATATTCACTTTTTATCCTTATGCGATTCAGTTATACTATATATATATATATATGATTTAAGCGGGTATCTTTGGTGGGATACACCCAAACATGGTCAAATTGGGTCAAGTTTATGTACAACTAACTAATCAATTTTACGTGTTTATCTTCAATTAATTTGATCCTAATAATGATATACTCAGTAGTATAAGTACTCTATAGCCTCATTAATACATATTCGCTAATTATATATAATCATATATATATCATGATATATATATAATATATATTACTACTAT
>JABUQX010124563.1:12500-33012 GCA_015478945.1 Trachelipus rathkii | reverse complement strand
TATGGGTATACCGCTTTCTAACTAATCCAATACTTTCCCATTCTTCGCGTAATCTCCTCCTCACTTCCTCCCTTCTGTAAAAAAACATCCTCCCAAGATAATTGCAGTATTTTATCCGCCTTCCACCTTCATCCCTCTCGATCTTCCATCATTCCTCTCGCCTCCGTCATCTAATGTTTTTTTTTTAATTGGATTACCACCCTTATGGTTTTTTCTGTGTGTGTTCTACGTGTTCATCGTTCATCCTCTGTTGTCTCCCATGACCCCTCCGCAAACGAACAGCTACCACCTCTCGAATCGTTCTTCCGCTCTCTCGCTCCGAACATGCCAGATGCTCCGCATATGCCATCAATTTCCCCTTCACAAATTCTCCATGTCTCTCTTTCACTTTTCCTAAGCACCCGACTAAAGTATAATATTAGAAACAGTGCCAGTTGGCAATAAAAACACTCCTCTGCTCAGTCCTGTTTCACCTCAACCATCTTATCTTCTCGCACTCAGTTTAACATTACAAAGTGAACACAATTCATACTTTCTATTGCCTTCTTTAATCTACACCTTACCACCATAATTGCCTCTCCATAGCCTCTCCATAGCTCATCCAGAGCTTTCCTGGCACAGAAAATCAAATGCCTTTTCAGATCGTGGAAAGCTACAAAGAATCCTCTTTGCCATATTCCAGCATCTTCTCCGAGACCATTCTCAGCAGTGTGAATAAGAGGTTCGTCGTTCCTCGTCCTCTTCTATACCCGTACTCCTCTTCTCAAGTCTCGGGTCTACCTTCTCTCTCAACCTCCTCTATTAATATTCTTTTCGTATATTTCGGTCAATGGTCCATCGAGTAAAATGCCTCTATATTATTACAGCTCTCCTGCATTCTCTTACCATTATATCAGTATGTGTATTATTATTTTCCCCAACCTTTCACGGCACCATTTCCCTCTCTCCAACACTTGTCATCAAACCTATGATCTCCCTCTCAGCTAGTCTCCTCCCACACCACCAAATCCAAAAAGCCACTCCATCCTCCCTGGAGCTTTCCCTTCTCATCTTTTTTATAGCCCTCCTCATATTCCTCCACCGTTATTTCTCCACCTTCCTCCTCCCCGTTTCATCTGCAGTTCTTCCTCTTTGTTTATCTCTGTATTCTTACATTAGAGATCTTCAAGTATTCAGTCCACTATTCATTTCTCTTCGCGTCTCACAAAGAATCCTTCCGTTTCTATTCTTTTATATTCTAGTTACGCTTTTTGGTTTTCTATGGCTTTCGCAATCTTAAAAAGCTTTTTCTTCCCTTCGCCCCACATCTCTCGTTATATATATATATATATTATACATATATATACTATAATAATATTATATAATATTATATATATATATAATATAAATATATATATATATAATATATATATATATAAATATATAATATATAATATATATATTATTATATATATATAATATTAATTTCAAATTGAAATGTAACCACTTGCAAAAATCCGCAGCCCCCCCCGAAAAAAAATTCCTGGCTACGGGCCTGATTATATGAATATATATGTATATATATAAATATAATATATATATATATACTAAATATATATAAATATATGTATATAAATAAATATTATAATATATATATATAGTACTAGTATATATATATATATATATATAAAGGCTTTAAATGCATGCTGAAGTTATTTATTCGTACAAGTATTATACCTGAATTAATAACATATATAAAATTGGTATTTCATTGGCCTCTTCCTTTTTTTTGGCTTGTCCTTGCTATACTAAGATTAATATTTGTTTTTTATTAATATAAAAATGTTATGTAACGCTGACATCAAATTGTTATAGTAAGCTTTTCTCAATACAATTTTGCTTTGCAAAAAAAATTAAGTTATTAAATGGATTTTCAAATTAAATTTCTGCATTCTTTTAAATTTGATTTAATATTAATAAAAAGTTACCCCAATTAATCAATATTACATTTTTCTTTTAAAATTTATTTACAAATGGATTAAACAGAATTTTTTTTTGCTTATTCTAAAACTTATATTAAATACATAAGATATTATCATTAGAAAATGATTTTAATATAATTTAAAAATTTTACAAGTAGGGCCGTTGCCTATAAATGGTAAATAATTAGTATTTCTGATTGGAAACGTTATAACTCATAAAATTAACGAACTATAAATTACTCTTCAAAGATGAAGAATAGTCATGTAATTAATCTAACACACCAATTCTCAACTCTTTGTCTAATACAAAAGTATTAAATAATTTTTCGTGATTCAGCGACATAAAAATAAGCAAAAATATATGTGTATAACAAAATCACTTTATTTCTATATAATGCAATCGTGTTATTCATTGATATATATATATATAATATAATATATTATATATATATATATATATATATATATATATATATATATATATATATATATATATATATATATATATATATATATATATATATATATATATATATTAGATATATATATATATAATATATATATATACTATAGAAGATTCTGCTAAATTAGAATTACCAGAGAACAAGAGAAGAGCTGTATCAGACGAGAAGAAGAGGAGGAGAAGCGAGAGATAAACGTTAAGAAGAATATGAGAGCTATAAAAAGGATGAAGAAGGGTAAAACCCCAGGAGAGGATGGAGTGCGTGGAGTTGGTGGTGGAGGGAGGAGAGAAGCTGAGAGGGAGAGAGATTCATCAGTTTGATGAACAAGTGTGGGAGAGAGGGAAAGGTGCCGAAAGGTGGGGCAAGGCAATAATAATACCGATATATAGAATGTTAAAAGGAGATGCAGGGAAGCTGTAATAATTAAGAGCATTTCACTGATGACCATTCTGGCGAAAAATATACGAATAAAAATATTGGAAAGGAGCTAAGAGAAGTAGAGCCGGAGACTCGAGAAGAAACATTTACGGTTATTAGAAGAGGAAGAGAACCGACGGACCTCTATTCACACTAAGAATGTTTCGGAGAAATGCTGAATATGGCAGAGTTCTTTGTAGCGTTCAATCGACTGCAAAAAGGCATTGATTTCGTGCCAAGAAAGAAAACTCTGAAGCTAGTGAGAGGAATTATGGAGTAGGGTAGATAAATAAGCAATAAAAAAGTATGTATGAGAAATGCTATTGTTAATGTTAGAAAATGAGTCTGAGAACGTTAGAATTGCGTTTGAGTGAAAACGGATGGATAGCAGGAGAAGTGTTTTATACTTCCACTGCTGTTATATATATTAGATGTGGTGATAAGGAAAAGTGAGGAGAACTGGAGAATTTTGAAGGGAACATAAAAGGCATATGCGGACGAGATCGCATGTTGACGAAGAACGAACGATTCGAGATGTGGAGTTGTTTACGGGAGGAGTGGAGAAGCAGAGATGAGGATAACACCAGAAACAGAATATTAACAATACACCTGAGGAAATGAGAGGATGAGGATGGTGGGTGGAGGGGAGTTGAAGCGAAAATTACCATGCAATACTCGAGAATGTTTCTAGCAGAGGAGAAAGTGGAGGAGAGATGACGCGAAGAATGGAAAAATATGGATTAGTTATGAAAGCGGTATACCCCCATGATGAAAGATAAAAACATCGAAATAGAGGTTAAAAGTGATTTTTTTAACAGTATTATACCGACGCTCTGTACGGAACGGAAACGTGCAAACAAACGAAAATAGAGGAGAGTAGAAGTACAAGCGCGGAAGATGAGGGTATTAAGAAACTATGGATTGATAAGGATAGGAGAGACAGAAAAGGAATGAAGAATTAGAGAAGTATAGGTGTGAAGGAGAGGATGGATTTAGGGCTGAAGGATGAGTGGGTGAGATTGAGGATGTGCTTGGGGACCAGATCTTGTGAGTGGAGATGGGACAGGGAGCAGTATATGCCGATAAAGAATGAGGGAGATGACACAGAGGCAAGAAACCAAGCGAAGACCGAAGCAAAATGGCGGATCGGTGAGAGGACTACTCTGAAAAGGATGTCAGCTAACAAAAATAGAGTGCTAAAGAGAATGAGGGAAGTAGTGCACAGAGGGATCGAGAAAACGCTTGCCGCGGGCTGACAGGATGAAAAATCCTTCCTGGATGGAGAGGAAAAAGAAAAGAAAGAAAAAGAATATAATTAAATAGATATTATACTATATATATATATATAATATATATAATATTATTATATATATAATATAATATATATATAATATATATTATATATATATATATATAATATATATATAAAATATATATATAATATAATATAATATATTATATATATATATATAATATATATATATATATAGTATAAATATATAATATATATATAAAATAATATATATATATATATAATATAATATATATATATAATAATATATTAAGTTGTTTTTTTTTTTTTAACTAGATCAATTAGGAAAATAAGTATTAATAATTTTAGAGCTAAATAAAAATATTTAAAAATGATAAATACGAAATAATAAAAGTCCAAATTTCGAACTAAAGAAACAAAAATTCGCAACTTCTTATTCTAGTGCTCATGGAAAACTTTTATAAAATGTTACAAAATTTTTTTTTAAAGAAAAAAAGAAAAACGAAAATATTTCCTCTAAATAATTAAGCCTAAAAATATTCGTGAACTTCTCAAAAATTCATTTAATGAATATTAATGAGTGTACCTTATGCCAATTCTTCTTTTATCAAACCAAAATATTAAATTTTATATACGTTTATGCTGTTAAAACTATATTATTTTTTCAGCACTCACTGGTCGGGGGGTTTACGAGAAAAAATAATATAAAAGCTCTTTGCTATAAGTTTATTAATAAAATTATAAAAAAAACTATTTAAACCCGTTTTTTCTCCCATTCAGCAATTCCCATTCAACAACATCAAGTTGATTGCGAAATTTGTTGAAAGTAAATTAAAGATTTAGGCTTATGGTTAAAACAACTTCTTAACTTGGTTATCACCGAATGACATCTGACAAATCCTATGAAGCCACAATTAATTGTTACAAATGCATTGAGAACACTTTAAGGTTTCTTTATAAAGAATTTGGATATTCGTTCTTAATTTTGGTGTAAATTAACTCGCTCTTTGAACCATCGGTTCAGAAACACTGATCTAACACACTCCCAGTAAACAAATGTCCCCAATTGCAAATTCTTGTCTACGAATATACGTATATATATATATATATATATATTATATATATAATATATATATAATATTTATAATATATTATAATATATGATATATATATATATATATATATATATATATATATAATATCAATATATAATATTAAACCAAACAGCATAATAAATTGCACCAACCACAATATTTATAAACAGTTATTAAGACTTTCAAAGTTAAAGTAAAAATTATTATTTTTGGTTATTTATTATTTATTATATTATTATTATTATTATTATTATATATTATTATATTATTATATTATTATTATTATTATATTTATTATTTATTATATTATTATTATATATATAATTATATAATTATTAATTATTATTATATTATTATATATTAGATTATTATTATATTATATTATATTATTATATTATATTATATATTATTATTATTATTATTAATTATTTATATATATTATATTATTATTAATTATTATTATTATTATTATTATTATTATTATTATTATTATTATTATTATTATTATTATTATTATTATTATTATATAATATTGTTTTATATTGTTAAAAATTATTATATTATTATTATTATTATTATATTTTATTATTAATATTATATTATTATTATATATTTAATATTATATATTATTATATTAATATTATTATTTATTATCATTTTATTTATATATTATTATTATTATTATTATTAATTTTATAAATAGTGGTTCGTATTGTTAAAAACAAAAAATATCTTGTTTCAATTTTTCAATAAAATTTTTAAATTTCTATCAAAAAAGATAAAAAATAAAATAATGAAAAAAAAAATAAATAAAAAATATAGACAAAGATTAATTGTTAAAATATTGAATTATTTGAAATTTTTTATAGAAAGAAAATAGTTACCATTCAAATTGAAGAAAAATTTAACATTTTTATAAATATTTACTGTTAATACCTTTTAGGTCAATTTTTAAAAATACAAAGCTATATTGTTTCATTATAATTAAAACAATTGTTACATAAAAAATATTCTCTTATATAGTTAAAATCCAAAGACTACTTTTACAAGAAATCTTTAAACGTGAAGCTTTGATATTTATGGGTTGTGATAACCCTAAAAAAAATATATATCTTGTACGCCTCTTAATCTTAAAAACTTTTTCTGGCAGCAAGCTCCACATTGCCCCGAACACGCCCTTCTGGCGCTTTAATCGGGGATTGAGGGGGGGGGGGTGCGTTGCGTCGTTTCTTTGCAAACTATGCTTGGAGTGAATCTGCTTTGACTCTGAGGACCGCTTCCGCTCACAGCGAAAGGAGGGCCTAATCGCGAGGTATGAAGCCCGGTTCATGCCATCTTTAACATAATATTTTCCACAAGATCCTTATGGTCGAATGAGGATATTCTAGCTCCATCAGAGAAGGACAATGCTCCGGGCATGGAAAAAACTCTCGCTCTCCTATCACTCTTACTTTTAATTTCCATTCTGCTGAATCGTGTTGCAAGCATATTCGACCAGCTAACGCGCTTTCACTAAGAAAGAAAATCCGACAACTTACTGGCTCTCCTACTGATAAAAATTTGTGTGGCCTCTTACCAAAACATCTCTTAATAAAACTTTTTTGTAAATCTTGGCTTTCCTCACCTTTATACTCTGACGTTTCTTAGCTATACTCTCCTACTGAAGAAGGGGCTAAATCTACTTCGGCCTCCTTTTTAATCTAACTCTAAACCCGACGATGCGCATCCCTCCTTCCTACTTCTCTCCTCTTCATTTTCTTTATGCCGCTTCCCTCGATTAACGCATGACGGGAGCATGTGATTCTAAATCGTGCTGAACTCCAGGAAGGCTACGTGCCCGATGTGCATTCCTCCCCGTTGTTTTGAAGAGTTGCTTATAGCTGCTTCTCTCCCTCGTTCAACCTCTGCTCTCTATGCCTTAATACTAGTACATGTCCTCAGTGCTGGAAGCGCGCATTATGTCAGCCAATCCGAAAAATGGCAGCCGCTCTGGCCTTCCAAATTATCGTCCTAAGCTCCCACTTGTTTAATCTAATCAAAATCTTTGAAACCTCTAACTCCTCATTTCCTGGAGTTCATTGGAGTTTCATTCCCTTCTTTTAGATCACTCAGTATGGCTTTCGACCCTCGAGGTCAAACTGGTGAATACTATTCCTATTCTAAAACTATTTATGTCTTCTGCCCTTAGACTATGGGAGTCTTGATGTGGTGGCGCTCACTAGTCAAAGGCTTTTGATCGATATGCATGCGTCGGCTACTCCTAAGGCTCCCTTCCTTTGCGGGTTTCCTCCTCCTTTGCTTACTTTCTTGTCTTAGTTTTCTTTTCGGTCGCCCCATGATCAGCCACTCGTTGATGGAGCTACTCTTCCCTCTTTTCCTGTTCAATTTAGTGTTCGCTCAAGGTTCTGTTTTATCTCCAACTTTTTATTCTTACTTTTTCATTCAACGATCTCCATCATGCTGTACTCTAACTCTAGTTCACTCTATAGGCCAGACTCAACTCTCCATCTTTCCACTCATTTCAAAATATCTGCTCCCTCTTTTGCATTCTATTCTTGAATTGCTTCTCGTCTTCAGCTTCCCGATTCTATTCTTGCGAACCTGGATTAGATTTCCGGTGGGGGCCGGCCGCAACCTTGTGAAAATTCAACGTCTTGTGAAAAACCAACTTCTTTACATCTCCCCCTCAAAAACACATTATAACTTTCGTATTTTCTCGACGCTCTAACGTCTCACCTGTTTACAACATAAACATTCTTGGTCAAACTTAAAACGAAAATTCTTAGAAACCTCATATCACTAGCGCTTGCTAAGATGGCCTCAAAGGAAGCTGGAGTTCTGTTCAGGTTGCATGAATTTTTTCCTATCTGCACAAGTACTTCCAGTTTTATAAGCCTTATTCGCGCTTGTTGGAGTACTGTTCTCACATCTGGGGTTGCTCTAGCTCCACCCTTCTATTGGGTAGAGTTGAGTCTAAAGCTAAGATACTAATAAACTGTCCCCCTACTTTCAAAACTCTCTTGACCCCCTTATCTCTCGACCGTTTGACGTATGGCCCGCACTTATCTCTTTTCTATAGTGCTACAACGTTAATGCTCAGGATTGGCCGCTCGCAATTCCAGCTCATGACTCGCTCTCGTTTAATAAAAGAGTGCCATCCTCTCGCATGAATTTTGGCGAGAGGCATTGAAAACCAGAAAGACTCGTTCGTGTGTGGCGCCTCCTTCTTTCCAGCCACTTATGTTCTTTGAACTCCTTGCCATCTTCTGTTTTTCCAACTGTATTTAACCTTCCTCTCTTTAAAACCAACGTCTGGGCTCACCTAAAAGATTTGCGTTAGGTTGGCTTGATGGGTTTTCTCGTATTTTATTTCCTGCCCCCCTTGAAAAGGCCCAGCCGTGAGTGGTCGTAATCTGTAGAAAAATAAATATATATATAGTATAATATATAATATAATATAATATATAAATATAGTATATATATAATATATATATATATATATATAATATATATATATATATAAGTATATATATATATATATGAATATAAATAATAATATATACAATATATAATAATATATACTAATATATATATAAATATATATATAATATATATATATATTTATATAATATAGATATATATATATAATATAATTATATATTAATATATATATATATATATATATATATATATACAGAGTGGCATCGTTACTCAAAAAAAAAAAAAAGGTAAAAAAATTCCGTTATCGTTGCTCCGTTACCGAAAAGTAGTTCCTTATCTTATCCGTTTCTTTGAAAGAAAGAACGAAGCGCGTTACTCCGTTACTCCGTATTAGCTTTGCCAATATTGACATTAAAATGCGGATATTAGCAATTTATTGGTGTGTATATAAATTTTCAACAATATCATTATATTATAAAAACACATACTCTCTGTAAGACTTTTAGCGAACCTCAAACTAGCACTTGCATACCACCAAACATTAATTCACTAGCGACCTTCCTGCCATTCAACAAACTTCTCTATACACTCTGCATCATCCGTTTCCCTTTTCACCAACATATATACTAATATTTAAACCCAGACACTGTTCCAGCTGCCTCCATCTAACCAAAACTTCACTACCAGGACTGCCCTCAACCCACAACCCCCAAACCTTACTCTATATCTAACGTTATCTTCAAACATCTCCTTTTACACACCCTTGCCACAAATCTCTCTACCCAATCCTCTCAAAACTCTCTCAATTTCGCCACACAAAACCAAATCAGCCGCACATTTTAATATGTAGGCACCTTCCACTTCTTTATTCTCCATCATCTAACCCAAATGTTGATTGAGGTAGGAGTGACGGGAGCGGGGGTCTTAATTTTGAAGAGAGTGGAGTCGGGTAGGAGTCATTAAAATTTAAATACTCCAAACCCTGATTCTTAACACCATCCCACCTCTAATCTTTCATAACCCCATTCATATACAAATGAATAACCAGAAACATAGCACATCCCTGCCTCACTATGCTATTAATAATTTATTCAATATTTAACTTCATTTTATTTTTACAAACACGCTTCACTATCGTCATATATATTTTTTATCATTTCAGAAGCTTTACCACCAACAACCATATATCAATAACACCTGCCGTAAGAGCTTTCTATTAATCATTTCATACGCCTGTTGCAAAAATCCAAAAAAACCAAAACAATTATTCTTCTCCTCCCTCATTTCTCAATCATTTTTTCAACGTAAAGATTGATCAACACATCCTCTTCCACTTTAAAAAAGCCACCTTTTCTAGTAATCCAGTCCCTCGTCACTCGATCGCATTCTTCCGACATCAAAATATAAGTAATATTCTTCCCTACTACCACTTAATAAACTAATTTCCTATAATTCCACATTACCCTTATCTTTTTACCCTTATAATAAGGTACCATTACTGCTCTCTTCCTAATCCCTCGGAACTATCTCTCCATAACTTTTGTTTCCACAACTTCCCCAAATCCAATTCAATCACCATCTCGCCTCCGTTATTGATAATTTTCACCGGTAATTCATCATACCGGCAATATGCCATTTTCAACTTTCTCGCTCTTACACATTACCCCTCCTCCTAACTAAATGAACATCAGGCCCAAAACAACCTATTCCATAACCCATCAAAACCCCAAAACACTATTCATTATCACCTCTTTTCATACTTGCCAGATGTTATGCAGAATTTTCGAAGTGTTCCCACCACACTCTTGTCACATTCCATTAAATCAGTTACGAAAGCACCATTTCCTATCATATTCAATCAATATCACTTATCCTTATATATATTACAAAAATATAATATATATATATATATATATATATATATTATATATATATATTATAATAAATATATATATATTATAATAGATATATATATATATATAAATATATAATATATATATATATATATATATAAAATATTATAAATATATAAATAAATATATATAAAAATATAAATAAATTCTAAATATAAATATATATATATATATATAATAATATTATTATATTATATATATATATATATATAATATAAATATATATAATATATAAATTTAGAATATATATCAATATATAATATGTATTATATAATATATATATAATGTTATATATATATAAATACTATATAAAATATATATAATATAATATAGATATAAATATATATAAATAATATTATATAATATTAATATATATACTTATATATATATATATCTATATATATAATATATATATATTATAGTAATAATAATAAATATATATAATATATATATACATAATAATATATATATAAATATAGAAAATAATATATATAATATGAATACAAAATATTAAGATATGTATAAAATACTATTTATATATAATAATATATATATATATATATATATAATATATATATAAAAGCATATATTATATATATATAATATATATATATTACAGAAAAGAAAACACCACCACTCACGGCAGAGCCCAAACTAGAGTTACTCCAAAATAACGACCGAGCAGACAAAGCCAAGCCCAAAAGAGGAGAAACTCACATTCTCCAACCCGACCAGTTGCGAACCTGGGACCCTCGCCTTGTTTGGCGAGTGCTCGTACCACTTGATATAAATAAATATATTATATTATATATATATATAATAATATATATATATATATATAATCAATTATATAATATATATAATATAATATTATATATTTATATATATTATATATATAAGATATATTACCAGGCGCGCCAGCTTCCAAAGTAGGGGGGGCAGCTAAAAATGTATAGAGCTAAGATATATATATAATATAATATATAATAATTTATATATATATAGTATATATATAATAGAAATATATAATATATATATATATATAATATATAAGAAAGAATACATAAACTAGAAACATTTGTATAAATAAATGATCAATATTTAAAAAAAAAATAAATTTACTAAATCTATAAGTATATTTGTAAAGCCAGTCATCCTTGATTTTCTTTATGATTATATACATTTATATGTTTTATATATCTATTTCTTATATTTTATATTATATATTTATTATCTAATATATTTATATTTATAATTTAGCTGCTTTCTATTATATCTTCTATTTTTATATAGTATCATGATGCTGATCTGTTGAGATTATGAGTGATTATATTTCTTTTAATTTTGTCTAATTTATCTATTTCTATTATATTTTTTCTTTTTATTCTCTATCTATTTCTAATCTCTTATTCTCTAAATCCTCCCCTATTTTATTTATCTTCTTAGTTAAGTCTGATCCTCGCAGAGTACTGAAAGAGCTTTCTACTGTACTGGTGGTGCATGGCCGAAGTGTTAACATCAAAAGCCTTTTTCGGTCGACGGAAACATCAATCCAGTTTCCTTTTATTTATTTATTGTCAGTATATAGAAGGGTAATATATCGTTTCACTCACTTCTTTATGTGCCACCTACGGTCTTATAATTTTTTTTACCGGCTAATTATTTCTTATTTCTCTTTTTATTATCTCTCTATATTTTATATATTTATTTTATCTCTTCATTTATTCTTCTATTCTTATTTATATTATTTCATGTGGAAAGGATTAATATTTCAATGCATAAGCAAGGTGTATTTTTGAGTAGAAAAAACGTAATTCCAAAGAAAGAAGTTATAAAATCTAGAACGGAGTTATAAGATCTTCCCAAACTCCGTGGATTTTGCTTGGCTGCCTACAAAACCTTATATTAGATCAAGTCCCAGTGCTCGCGATTGAGTTAGCTCTTTTAACACTTCATCGGTGATTTTTGCATTCATCTTCCCGATTGCACCACCATTAATCAAACAAAGTTGAAATGATGCTGCAAAGTTTTGACATATCCAGGTCTTGATTGGAGAGCATTTACAACTGGCTTTCGCGATCAATATCATAACCATGATGAATGAAGAATTACATGCCGCTGAATGCAAACTTGAAAAGCGTTCTTTGCCTTATGTCCTTCAATAAAAGATTCTTAACTGCATCCATTCGTACAAAAGGCTCCTTAGAACACTTGATGCACTGTGTTGCATCAGACCCATTCTGGTCTGGCTATGCTTGGATTCGATTAATTTCTTCTCCAAGGCCAAGTCGCGAAAAACGTAATAATATCCTTTATAGTTCCACATATTGAGGATTTTGGTATTGTGTTCAAATCATTAACTACTAGATTTTGTTTGTGTTGAAGAAGCAATAAAGAACAATGCTTTGTATACTTTTGTCCGCAATATGCTTGGACCTTCTTTGCCAGACATCTTAGAACAGCCATCAAACCCAAACCCACGCATTTCTCGGGATCCAATTCTTCGGTCGTGACAAAATTGTCAATGGCTTTCGCAATTGATTTTTGCGTCAATGCGCTTCATTCTACAAAGCCAATTAAATGCTCTTCTCTTCACATTCATCGGACTCTTTTCAATAGCGCAAACCCTGATGAATCACTTTCCTTTCCAGAAATATCACTGTTCATCTCTAGTAAGCTATCGGCACGCTTCCTTACCTTATTAATTGAGTTTTCCCTTATATAGTCCCAATAGAAGAAAATGATCTCATTCGGGAATCTAACTGATTGGTATATTTTGGCATTTTCTTCCCCTTTACACAAGGTTTATCCCCAATGGATGATCTCCGCAATCTATTCGCAAGCGGCACAAATTCTTGGCAACCCAACTCCCTCAATCATGTGCTTACCCCAAAGCGTAAAAATCCGCGTACCAGAAAATGTCAACACATTGAAATATGAGAAATATTTTTTTCTTCTATGATTTTCTTAGAATGCTGTTTAATTTGGATGTCTACCAGCACGTCCTGTAGGAACAATCTTGCAGTTTCAACCCAGCCAGTTTATTGCACTCTGTTGTATCCTTGAAACCCTATGAACATCTTATATTTAGTAAAGTCTATTATTAAAGACCTAGGACTCCTCTGACCAAACTTTAATTTGGTAGAAATAAAATATATACTTGCAAAATGTTCCCTTAAAAGCGCCTGAAGTAGTCAGCCAAAGTGAATAGTTCTCCAAACCATTCCATAATTGATTTCCTCTTTAAGTGTACCTCTTCAAAAAAGTTATAAAGTCTTAGGTGGAAATCAAAACCCCACTCTTTCAGTAAATGCGTCTTTCTCATTCCCGAAATCATAGATGGAATGGTCCAACGTTTATCTACCAACTCTATTTTCGACTTTCATCTACTAAACCTAAGCTCCGAAATCGCTACGCCCATATCTATGACCGTCGAGTGCTGGGTGGGTTGGGTTCTTCATCATACGAAATATGCCGACAGTAGAGGATGCCTTCTTGTTAGTCTTAGTAACTTAGTGTATCTTCTTCTTTTCACCGAACCATTTCCATTTTTACTATCTCCTTCACATTACTGCAAACCATATATATTATATATATATATATTAATATAATAATATAATATAATATATATATAACATAATATATATAATAATATTATATATATATATATGTAAAATATATAGTATATATATTATATAATATAATAATATATATATATATTATATATTATATATATATATAATATAATATATATAAGATATAAATATATATTCTATATATACTGTATATATATAATATAGCCCATCCCCGTAGTTCTCCCGAGAACGGCCCGAGAAGACCCGACTCCCTTGCCAGCGTGCGATTATACCCTTGGGTATTCTTTAGTTAAAAAATAATAAACAAAAAATACATAGTAAAGTCTATATGTTAACAAAAAGCAACGTATAAAAAGTCTTCTAAATAGGCTTCTACTCATATTAATCATAATTATTAACAATAATTTTTTTTTTTACATTTTCCGCACTAAAAATTTACCAGCTTCCAAACAATGTATTTCCTTTCCCGGTACTGTGAGGTTTTTGAGAATGGATGTGGGCTCTTAAGAGGCTGATAATAATATATATATATATTATATATATATAATATATTATATAATATATATATATATATATATAATATAATATATAATATATATTATATAATAATATATATATATATAATATATATATATAATATAAATATATATAATATATATATATAATATAATAATATATAATAATATATATATATATATATATATATAATATAATATAATACTATATATATATATAATATATATATATATATAATATATCATATCGATAGATATCGTAGTCGATATATATTTCGAATATCGAAATCGAAGTCAGAAAAACTTATTTTACCTATATATATATAATATATAATAAGAAATATAATAATATATAAAATATAGATATAATAATATATATATATATATATATATATATAATATGTATGAATAAATATAAAATATATATATATATCTATAAATATATAATATATAATATATATATATATAATAATATATATAATATAATAATATATATATATATAATATATATAATTCATAAAATATATAATATATATATAGTTATTATAAATATAAATATATATAAATATATATTAATATATAAGTTTTATATATATATATTTAATATATATATATAATTAGTGATTTACCGAATCCAATTTTTAAGACTACACAAATAAATTGAATCAAACTTTAGCATAAAAATATTTTGGCGAAATATTTTTAACGAGTAAAAGGTTCTTGGGGTGGGGGATTATAGCATAAAAATATTGTATCTTAGAGAAATAATGATTGCGTAAATATAGAAATTATAACTAAGAGATGGTGCAAACTGTTGCCGCATTAATTTAAAATGCTTGAATTCCCGGACGGGAGAAAGGAAACCTGAAGCAGGAGCAGAACAAATTTTAAATGATGTGCCAGACCGGACTGGAGCCGAAGCCGGAGCCGAGCCGGAGCCAAGCTCGGAAGCCGACCGGAGCCGAGTCGCAAGCAGCAAAAAAAGATTTTACTGGCCCAAGCCCTGTATCAACAATAAACCTAAAAATGTACAATCACAAAATGGGTTTTCCATCTATCTTTAATTTTCACTTTTCAGTACTCCTCATTACTTAAATTATTATATTTATTATTCTCATAAATTAAAATTTAAGATGCCTCCCCCGACTACGGCCTATATATATCTTCCCTACAACACTCAATAAACTAATTTCCCTATAATTTCTACAGTTTCCCCTATTTCCCTTACCCTTATATATGGGTACTATTACTGCTCTCCTCATATATATATACCGTATATATATATATATATATATATATATATATATATATATATATATATATATATATATATATATATATATATATATATATATATATATATATATATATATATATATATATATATATATATATATATATATATATATATATAATACGGACGGCTGGGAGACCGAAGAAAAAGTGGATTGAGTCAGTAAAGGAATGTCTGAAGGAGAGAAATGTGAGTTTGGCAGAGGCGAGAATAAAGGTGCATAATAGGAGTGATGTGATTTTTAAAAAATTATTTAAAATATTTCGAACTTTTGAATCATGTCCGTCACCACTTAAATTCATAGTTAGTATCATATACTTGCAATATATTAAAAAAAAAAATCAAAACTGACGGAGTCGTAAAACATATATATATATATATATATATATATATATATATATATATATATATATATATATATATATATATATATATATATATATATATATATATATATATATATATATATATATATATATATATATATATATATATATATATATATATATATATATATTATTTTAAAAAAGACTTAGGATTTCAAATTATTAAATTTTAGGTAGCATTTCATATTATATTTAATCTAAAGGGACATTACGTTAATTAAACTTTAAGTTAATGTCTGGTTTGTGATGTCTTATGTAATAGGCTTCAGCCATTTAAATAGCTGTAATCTTAAATCTTTTGTAAAATATTTTATTAATTTGCTAGAATCGAAACTGAAAATGTCCGAGGTTTACGAACGAAACCGGTCAGGAACTAATAAATATAAATATGCTTCATACTTTCTGTGCAAATTATTTCATAGAATAGTATTAAGAAAATTAAATGGAAATTGAAAATATTTCATGAATTGGAAGCTAAAAGTAAAACTTATATTAAAATAAATTTTTATTTAAAATATTTTTCTAAATTTTAATACAAAAAAATAATTATTACCCCAAAATTAGAAAAGAAGTAATTTATTTTTAATATCTTTTGTAGGAAATTATTTAACTAAATAGAAAAATGAAAAACTAAATGCTTTTAATGTTTTAATATAAATTTGGTTTTAAGTAATTATTTTGGTACAGGTTTTCAAACCGGAGTGTACTACTAGTAATTTTCTGTTACTTGCAATATAAACGTTATTTCTGAGTGATCACACTCTTAATTATTATTATTATTAATATATATATATATATATATATATATATATATATATATATATATATATATATATATATATATATATATATATATATATATATATATATATATATATATATGAGCGTAGTCAGGGGGGGCAGCTGCCCCCTAGAAGTGTTTACTCTTATAGAGTCTACCTGCGAATTTTTTTGATCCAACGTCCCGTTCCGGGTGGCCGTTAAGTACGTTTTACGATATATATATATATATATATATATATATATATATATATATATATATATATATATATATATATATATATATATATATATATATATATATATATATATATATATATATATATATATATATATATATATATATATATATATATGTATATACGTCATTTTCTCACATTTCTCTTGCCGATACGAGGTCTTCTCACTCATTTTATATGCTCTTTTAATTTGTAGATAAGAACTGTGTTGTTATTCTATCTATGCTTTTTTTAATGTTGATATGTATATATAAATTCTAGATTTTGTGTTCAGTCAGATTCTCAATTCTTTATTAAGTGTTTAAGGTTCAAAGTAGCATTGAAATTATCACTCCGTGACGCCACTCTATAATTCAACACCGCCTCAGTGTAAAGTTATAGTTCAATTTCATCAGATCATGGATATTAGGAGATTCCTTGGTACGTACGTTTTACTTTAAATATTAATAAAATTTTGTGTATTTACTTCTTAAAAGTAGGAATTTTGTAACACATGATCTTACTTGTCCATATGAGGTTAGCTTCATTTTAAAAAACTATTTTTTATTACAACACAGAAATTAGTGATTTTCAACATAGTTTGCTATACTTTTAATTTTTTCTGTTAACATCTTTGAATGCTAGTAAAATTATTAGCCTATAATATATTGACAGAGATATATATATATATATATATATATATATATATATATATATATATATATATATATATATATATATATATATATATATATATATATATATATATATATATATATATTGTTTGCAGTAAATTTGAAAAGGAAGAACTCAGATAAAATTGGAAATGGTAGCGGTGAAAACGAAGAAGATACCAATAATTCAACTAAGACTACACAAGAGGCAATCCCTCCTACTTCGCATATTTCGCATGATGAAGAACCCACACCCAGGCCCAGCACCTCGACGAGTCAAGATATGGGTCCAGATTTCGGAGCTAGCGTTTCAGTAGATGACAGTCACGAAAATGACATTGGTAGATACGTTGGACATTCATCTATGATTTCGACTGAGAAAAAGAAACAGTTACTGAAAGACTGTTGGATTCCACCTAAGACCTATAATTTTTTGGAAGATGCTACCCACTTAAAGAGGAAATTCAATTATGAATGGTTGGAGACATATTCACCTTGGCTGACATACTCCAGGCGCCTAAAGGGAGCATTTTGCAAGTTTTGTATTTTATTTCCACCAAATAAAAGTTCGTTCAGAGGGGGTCCTAGGCTCTTTAACAATAAGACCTTTCACTAAATATAAAGATGTTCATGCGGTTTGTAAGGGACATACAAACACAGAGTGGTATAAAACTGCTGTTGAAGCTGCAAGATTGTTCCTACAGGACGTGCCGGTAGACATCCAAATTAACCAGCATTCTAAGAAAATCATAGAAGAAAATAAAAAAATATTATCCTCAATAATTTCATGTGTGACATTTTCTTGTACGCGCGATTTACCGCTTCGGGGTAAGCATCATGATGAGGCAGTGTTGTAAAATGGTATGAAAAGATGCCACATACCAATCAGTTCAGATTCAGAATGAGATCATTTCTCTATGTGGTACTACTAAAAAGGAAAGCATCGTTAATAAGGTAAAGGAAGCGTGCACGTATAGCTTACTAGCAGATGAAACCGCTGATATTTCTGGAAAGGAACAATTTCCATAGTGTTGCGCTATTTCGACAAAGAGTCCGATGAAGTCAAAGAGGAATTTATTGGCTTTGTAGAACTGAAAGCGCTTGACGCAAAAACCATTGCGAAAGCCATTGACGATTTTGTCACGACCGAAGAACTGGATCCCGAGAAATGCGTGGGCTTGGGTTTCGATGGCTGTTCTACGATGTCTGGCAAAGAAGGAGGTGTCCAAGCAATATTGAGGAAAAAGTATAAAAAAGCATTGTTCTTTCATTGCTCTTCACACAAACAAAATCTAGTAGTAAATGATTTGAACACAATACCAGAAATCCGCAATACTGTGGGAACTATAAAGGACATTATTACGTTTTTTCGCGAGTCGGTCTTGAGAAGAAAATTAATGCCAAACATCCCAAGCCTATGCCAGACCAGATGGTCTGAACAACACAAGTGCATCAGAGTGTTTAAGGAGCACTTTGTACGAATGATGCAAGCATTAGAAATCCTTTCCATTGAAGGAAATACCGCCACAAGAAAAGGCGCTTTTCAGTTGCATTCAGCGGCATGTAAGTCGTCATTCATCATGGCTATGATATTGATCGCGAAATACTCTGCGATGTTAGAGCCAGTTGTAAATGCTCTCCAATCTAAGACCTTGGATATCGTCAAAACCTCGCAGCACATTCAACATATTGTGGAAATGGTTAGGAGCCATCGGAAAGGTGAAGAAAAAATCATCGATGAAGTGTTAAAAGAAGTTAATGAAATCGCCGAGCAACTGGGACTTGATCTGAATATACCACGGATTTTTGGTAGGCAGCAGCACCGCAGCAACCATCCAGCAACAAATCCCACGGAGTTCTGGAGAAGATCCTTAATAACTCCGTATCTGGATTTTATAACTTCTTCTTTGGAATTACGGTTTTCTACTGAAAATACACCTGCTTATGCATTGACATATCTACATCCTTTCCACATGCTACTCAAAACAATCGATGAGTTAAAGGAAAAGACAGCTTCATTTTATAGTTTTTACCACTTAGAAGGCATAGAAGAAGAGCTAGAACTTTGGTACAAAATTTGGAGGGACAAGAAACTGAGTAGTGAAGAACTAAAAGATCTTGTTGTCTCCCAAGTCTTAAAGGAGACTGAACCTTTCTTTCCGTCGACGAAAAAGGCTTTGATGATACTACTCGCCCAACCATGCACCACCAGTACAGTAGAACACTCTTTCAGTACTCTGCTAAGGATCAAGACTTGGCTGCGAAGTACTATGGAAGACGACAGGTTAAACGGACTGGCTATGATGAGTGTACACAGAAAATTTGTGTTTGACAATTATGATTATTTTATTCAAACAGTAGTTGATAAATTTGCGTTGAACCCAAGGAAATTACTTTTTTAATAATATCAATTTTGCAACTGCTCTATATTGTGAATTTTCCATCATTGGATATTGTATTTGATATTCTATTGTTTTAATAAAATA
>JABUQX010124563.1:5000-7500 GCA_015478945.1 Trachelipus rathkii | reverse complement strand
ATATATATATATATATATATATATATATATTTATATATTTATATATATATATATATATATATATATATATATATATATATATATATATATATATATATATATATATATATATATATATGTATATTATATTATATAGCTATAGGTTCAAATATATATATATATATATATATATATATATATATATATATATATATATATATATATATATATATATATATATATATATATAATTTATATATATATATATATATATTTTTATATATATATTTGTATTATGGAATATATATATATATATATATATATATATATATATATATATATATATATATATATATATATATATATATATATATATATATATATTAGAGTGACCGTAAAAAATTGATGTTGGAATTTTGTCAACGGGAACCCCACAAAGTGATCAGCCTCTCCAGATTTTAAGGTAGTTAAATTTTGAGCACGATTGGAGCATGTGAACCCGTGCCGCTGTGCGCTCAAAGTTACAAAAAACGCGTTTTTTGGGCTGACTAGCGACGTTTTGGGGCCGTATCTCCGGAACCCCTCATTATTTTCTCATGATTTATGTCTCAAATTAAAGGCAATATTATTGTAACTAATTTATATTCTATATATATTTATTTCTACTTCTAGTCGAACCCAGCTATAACAGCCTCATCATCATTATATCATCATTTTCATGTAAATTTAGATTTAAGGAGACCTTTTTTTATTTCTTTTGTTTTGTTAATTTTACATCTAATTTCCGAAACCAATATTCGTTGTAATGTATATTATTAATTTTTTCCAGATTAAAATAAAATAGTAAAAGAATGGCTTCCACCTCTGCCATAAGAAGCAGAACCAAAGATAAAATTTTCATTGTAGGCTATCCGGCTCACCAGATAACCGGTTGTAAATTGCCCTCCAATCGTCAAGTTTTGGCCACTTTGTTCTACAATTTGCGTACTGTGAAATTGAATCTAAGAGATTCAGCAAGAATTACCATACAAGAAGTTCTTGTTTTCTGGGGAAAAGCTCGGATTCCTACAAAACATGTGAAAGATGCTATTACTAAATTAGAGAAACTTCACGCAGAGTGGAGAAATGTACAAAAGGACCAGTATAAACAATCAGAAGCTGCAAAGAACAAAATCAAAGAGTTCGCCTCAAAGGTAGATGATATCTTTGATATCGCCCATCAAGATGCCTTGGCCATGATGAAATCAGAAGAAGACAAGGAGTTTCTTTTGAAACAAAGGGAAAAGGGTCGGCCAGGCTCTATGCTTGGAGTTGATCTGAAGTTAGCTCGAGCTGAAGAAAGAAAACTACAAAAGGAACTTGCGAAAATGAACGAGCAAATTCAAGCGGAATGTTTATTCGACATAGGTAAGATTCTTTTATTTTTGCTTGAATATTGATCTTTTGCTAGGTACGTTTACGTCCCCTGGTTCTATTGTTTAGTTTTTACAAAAGCACCAACAAAACAAGATAAGCCACGTAACTTAACTATTATCATAATTAATTTGGTCCCTTTCTTTCTCTTCTTTTGTTCATAGAGACGGATGATGAAGAAGATGAGGACAGTGATGAAGAGGAAAACACATGCGATGAAGATATCGAGGATGTGCTGCCAATGGACGTTTGTACTTCTCAAGAAACCGAGGAACTTCCTGGACCATCTCATAGCAAAAGGATGAAGCGTGGCGTTAGGGAAATTTTAACCATGAAACTATCTCTGTTGTTGGATCGGTGTAAGGTATCTGACAGAAATGCCACACGAATACTCATAGCTACCATAGAAGCACTTGGGGAGAATCCTGAGGAGTTCAAAGTGTCAAAAACCACCATCCATGAAAGGCGAAAAGTATTCAGAGAAAAATACACTGAGAAGATCTTGGAACGAATTTATATACCAGAGAAGGAAGCTGTTGTAGTTCATTGGGACGGAAAACTTCTACCAGACGTTCTAAAGACAGAGCAGAAAGAAGGAATATCTGTTTTAATTTCTTATGGTGAAAATGAACAACTGCTAGGAGTTCCTCTAGCAGACACAAGCACTGGTAAAGAACAAGCCCTGGCTGTTTATGAGTGTCTCGAGGAATGGGGTGTCTTCCATACTATCAAGGCAATGTGTTTCGACACCACTGCATCAAACACAGGAAGGCTGAAAGGGGCTTGTACAATTTTGGAAAACATCTTGGGTAGAAAGCTGCTTTACCTAGCTTGCCGCCACCATATTCTTGAAGTCATGTTGAGAGGTGTTTTCGAATGCAAGTTCGGATCAACAACTGGGCCTCAACCTGATATATTCAAGAGATTCCAAAATGCATGGGCGAAGCTCAGCAAGAAACAATATGACTCGGGTATCATCAACGAAATTGTGAAAAGACATCTACCTTCTGAAGTAATTGCCAACATAACTGCGGATTGTAACAATAAAGTCACGGAATCACAACCCACTCAACATTTAAATATTAACAAACAATATCATATTAATTTA
>JABUQX010124561.1:15000-17293 GCA_015478945.1 Trachelipus rathkii | reverse complement strand
TAAGCAGGTGAAGCTGCTATGCTTGAAATGGTGGAATCATAAGAAGAAAATGTTCAAAATTCTCTTCCTCTGGCGGCGAGGGGCTGAAAACCCCCTCCTACCATATTGATCTTTTCTGCGTGAATGGTGGTGATAGTTGTAATTAATTATCATCAACACCACCACCAAACCATTACAGGAAATGGGTGTTATCATGTAAATAGAAAAATATATATATATATATATATATATATATATATATATATATATATATATATATATATATATATATATATATATAACTCTTATATATATATATATATATATATATATATATATACCTACAACTTCACTCCTGACTACCCCGGCGCTGGAGAAGTGCACCGCGCCCAGGAGTACCTCGCCGACGCAACCCGTCACTCAGAGATCACTCCAGAGATGTTACGTTCCAGTTGTTCTGTGTTGAGAGTTATTTAAATAGGAGAGAAAGAAGTGGGATGTATCCTCCGGAACCTGGTTACAATTTTGGCAGACGCTTGTGGTGGTTTGGTTAAGGTTGAATCTGTGTTTATAGTATTGTAATTTAGGGTGATGGCGGCATCTTAGCTTTGCCAAGGATGACTGACTGATTTTTGGTAGTGAATTTGAATTCTGGTGCTATTTCTAGTTTGTGTTTGTTTAAAATTTTGCTTGGTGGTCTGCGTCTTAAGTGGTTTTCTGTTAGTGTCGTGTGGATTTGTTTGTTGTAAGTTGTGCTGTTTGGTGGTGGTGGAATGTTGTTCAGAATTTGTTTGTAATATAGGGCTGGTAAAGAAGGAGGTTGTTTGAATCTGTGATAGGTAGGATTAGAGAGTGCAATGTGGCATGGATATTGGGGTGTTTGGGTTTTGGAAAGGAATTGTGTGCCTATCATGTCCAGGTGCGTGTCTATGAGTAGAATTTTGTTTTCTTCGTGCAGTTGTTGTGGTGTTGCTGATGTGCATCCTGTCATGATTATTGGAGCTTTGTTTTGTTTCGTTTGGAGTTTCTTTATGTTATTTTTAGTCGGTAGTGGATGCCAGGTTGGAGAAGCATAGTCGGGCAAATGTATTGTTTGTATATAGTGGTGGATGTTGGTTTATTGTTTGTGAAGTCTGTGCCAGAGATGGTTCTTAATATGTTTAGTTTCTTGCTAGAAGATGAAATTATGTTGTCTACGTGTTTTGTGAAGGTGAGATGCGTGTCAAGTGTTACTCCAAGTATTTTGGGAGTTTTGTTAAAGGATATAGCAATATTGTTTAGGTAGACTAGTGGGTGTGTGGCACCAAGTTAGCGGTCGGTGGTAATTAATGTAATTGAAGATTTGTTTGGTGAGGCTGACATTCTGTTTTCTGTTAGCCATGTTTAAAGTTGGTTGATGTATTGTTGTGTTAGGTTTGTGGCCGTGTTTAGGTTCCGGTGTGTGTGGCTATGGTGATGTCATATGCGTAGATTGTTATGATTGTGTGCTCTTTTTGTCGTTGTGGTAGATCGACCGTAAATAGATTGAATAGTGTGGGAGATCGTATTGGGCCTTGGGGTACTCCGTTGTTGATGTTTACTCTTTTGGATTTTGTATTGTTTGTTTGTATTTGTGCTGTTCGTCCTGATAGAAAGTTGGAAATCCATTTCTTTAGGTTAGTGAAGATGTTAGATTTTATTATTTTGTGGATCAAATTATGTTTAGGTACTATATATAATGCTTTGTTGATGTCGATTGCTGTGATTATTGTTTCATGAGTTGGTTTTGAGTTTAGGCCGTTGATTGTGGGTTGTATGATGTTTGTGAGAACGGTTGTAGTTAAGTGGTTTTGTTTGAAGCCGTGTTGGAATTTGTTTTTGATTATGTGTGGAGTTATTTTGTTTAGTATGATTTTATCTAGTAGTTTGTATAGTGATGATAAAAGAGAGATGGAGCGATATCATGAATGGTCAGATGGGTCTTTTACTGATTTTTATTTGGGTATAATGATGGAAGTTTAGGCTAATGGAGCTATTATTTATTTGTGCTAATTGTGTTGAAGCTGTGTTCCCAAGGTGTTTGAGGTGTTTGTTTGAGATATTGTCTGGGCAAGTTGTTGGTGAGTTTTTAAGTGCCTCTGTTATGTTTTCTTGGTCAGTTGTGTGGTTATTTCTATTGTTGGGTCGTGGTTGAGTTTTATTTTCTTGAGGGCTTTGATGATTTTCCTCTTTTGAAGGTGTGTGGGTTTTTGACTCTGCCTCGCGAAGTAAGTTGCGAGAGTGTTTGTGTGTTGTTTGTTGGTTTGTGGGTTTTGTGGGTTTTTGTGTTGATGGA
>JABUQX010124561.1:2500-10000 GCA_015478945.1 Trachelipus rathkii | reverse complement strand
TACACATTTGAAACATGCACATACGGTTATCGTTTTCTTAAGAAAGATGTAATAGGTTTAAAAAAAATTTTCTTAAAGCTTCTATTATAAATCCTGGAAAGGATGGCGTTCCTATTCATTAATAGTAAAGATAATATTTTGATGCTTTAAATTTCGAGTTTATTACTTTCGCACTAAATTATGCAAATCAATTATCATTTACTATGCCATTTATATCTAGCGTCTTAAAACTACTTCATAAAACATACAGAAACACGATATAGCATAAGAATATTTAATGTGTATGCTATTTTAATAAGGCCACTCGTGCCATAATATCATAAGTTTAAATATTTAAATTCAAAAATTCTCAAATTATAATTAAATTTAATCAAACTAAAACATTTTTTATATATAAAAAAATTTGAATTTCGGACTTTCCATTTGTCTTTTAATATTGTTAAACTTCAAGTTACATGATTTTCTGTTTTTCTTTTATTTTCTTTTTTTTTCCTTTTTTTTCTTTCTTTTGACTTTTTTATCTGTTAGTAATGGCTCGTCAAATATATCAATATTAATGGTTTTATTGCTTGACTAAATTCACAATAAAATTCGATTCCAAGCTAAATAATGTCTCTAACGAATGGTCGCTGTTCAAAGTTATATATCGAGGCCGAAAGACATTAAATCAATAATAATAATAAATAATAATAATATAATAATAATAAATAATAATAATAATAATAATAATAATAATAAATAAAATAATTATGCAAATTCATTAAGAAAAAAAATAATAATTATTATTTTTTAATGTTTTCTTTATAAGAAAAATAATTGACTCTTAGAAATAATAAATAATAAATAATAATAATTAGAGGTAATAATAAAAAATAATAACAAATAATAATAAATAATAAATAAAATAATAATAAATAATTAATTAACTAAGTAAATAATAATAATAATCAATAATAATGTAATAATAAATATAATAAATAAGTAATAATATAATAATAATAATAATTAATAATAATCAATAAAACCGAAAAATTATGCTTTCCACTAATAAACTTATAACTATCTATTGTCTTTAGCTATTTTTAAGAAGCGAGAAAAAAGTTTTGGAATTATCCACTTTAAAACCAATTAAAAACGGTATTAAAAAAGTTATTACAAACTATTAGGACACTATCAAATCCGTCTAGTAGTTTATTAATTTGGTTAGAGGAAGCTTTTTTTTTTATTTTAAATTTGAAAATTAAACACTTCGTAATATCCCCAATCTACCATCTGTTGCCCGATTTTCGATCCTCAAAATGAACAAACTGAACTTATCCCAAAATCCTGATTCAAGTACCAGTTGATAACATAATTTTTCAATTTAAAGGAACTTTAACATAAATGAATTAAGGGAAACGTGAAAATGATTTAATACTCAATTCAGTAATATAGTCTAGTAAATATAAACTTTAATCTCTAAAGCTAGAGATTAAGTAAGGCATTTACTGAAAAAGAGATCAATCAAAAGGTTCAACAAAGTCGTGTCATAAAAAGAAAAACTGATAAGGCTCAAATGCAGCGTCACCGAAGCACTACAGTACCAAATTCGTAGTTTGTATATACATGATCGAGAGTCTTGATTGTGAACAGTTTTATAAAACAAAGATTAAGTTAACTTAATATGAATCTTAAACATAATGTTCATTTTCTTTGCATTATTTTAATGGGGAATATCAGTGTTAGCAACCGTACAATGAGTTATTTATCAACTGTAAGTACCACGTTCATATACAGTAATCACATTTTGAAACACCTGTCAAAATAATCTTTATTAGACAATACATATATATATATAATATATTATAATTAATATATATATATATATATATAACTAATATTATATATAGTAATATATATATATATATATATATATATTATAGTATATATTATATATGATATATATATATATATTTATAATTTATATATTAATATATATATATTATATATAATATATATATATATATACTATATATATCATATATATATATAATATTAATATATATATATATATATATATATATATATATATAGTATATTTATATATATATATATATATATATATATATATATTATTTTTATTTTTATATAAAACAAATAGTGTATTTATATTTTTAATATATAATTTTTTTTAATATTAATTAATATTAAATTAATATATAAGTATATATATATATATATTATATATTATATTATATATATATTATATATATTGCTATAAAAGGTGTGTTGGAATACCCACACAACAAACACCAGAGTTGGGAATAAATTTATTTATTTTGCCAAAATTTGTTACCGCGGTAGTGTTTTTCATCTGCAATTAAATTTATTATGTGGTTCTAAAGGGTAATATTTGACTTATGTGTGTGGGGGGGCTGAATGTCATGGTGAATCGAAAGCTTAAGTCAAGGATTTTAGAGTTATTTAATGAGGAAATACGCTGTCCTAAATTAGGAACAGTTAGTGGGTATTATGACTCTCCTTTGCTAGGTGCTGAATAATGTCATCGAAGATTTTGAAGGAAGGCAGTCATTTTGTTTTGTATAAGCCATTGCTCCCAATTGGTATATCAAATTGTTGCGTAGTCTTGTCTCTGTATTTAAGAGGGACTTTGGGCTGTAATTTTTAGGTCCCTGCATAAACAATTGATTTCTATAGAGGGCGGATGTTGTTGTGGATAGATCGTCATAAATAGATGTAGAAGCCAGTGTTAGGTGGTAGGATGGAGCCCTGAGGGAAACCATTATATAACCTGTAGGATACGAGAGCTGCTGCCCTTGGACAAATTCTAAGGCTGGTGCGACCGGATAGAAAATTTGCTATTATTTCTTGTATAAAGTGATGTTTATTCCTGTGTTTTAAGACTTTGTCTAGTTAAGAAGTTGACGTGGGACTGTATCAAATACTCTTGTTTATGCCATTGCCAGTAGGAGAGTGGCGAGAGCGGGTGTACGATTTTGTTGAATACCTGTTGGAACTATTTTGTTCCAGATCGGTTAAGTAGTTGAGGTGGGATAATTTGATCTTGATCCATGTTGTTGTATCTGAGGAGGATCGGGGTTAAGGGGAGATTCTATTAGGATATAACCTCAAGCAATTTAGAGTTAGGTAGAAAAGTAATGAATACTGATAGATCTATGTGAGGCAGGATATTGGTGCTTTATTTAGATTTAGTATGGGGGATATATTTGCGTGTTTCCCAGATTGGGGATGGTGTTGGTTTGCCAAAGGATTGTTGAATATTCGAGTTAGTACTGCTATGGATTTAGTTGTCAAGGTTTTTCAGGTGGAGCAAGAATATTTTGTCTGGTCCTTCTGTTTGTGAATTTTTTAGGTTTTTGATGGTGTTAAGTACTTCTTGAGGAGTGAATGGATGGTGGTTGTTCTTTAAATTTTTACTTAGTTAGTTGTTAATCTGTTGGCTTGGGAGTATTGTAGGTTTAGGGCAAAATTTTTGAGTAGTGTTGACATGGAGATTACATTGATTTTTAGGGCTAAGGATTTGTTGATTTGTTTGTTTACAGATGGCTTCATGGCATACTGTGGTGGAGGAACTGGGTTTGTAATGTGTAGATTTTTTTATTGTTCAGTACAATTTTGTTGTGTTGGTTTTATGGTGTATTGTTTGTGTGTGGTGGTGCCAGTTTTTATGGTGTATTTTTTTGTGTGTGGTGTTGCCAGTTTGCGTGTGGTGTTGCCAAGTTCACTAAAAACTGTTTTATTCGTTCAATTGTTGCAGGTTTATTCATGGTTTTGACTTGGGTTGTCTATTTTTGTCGGAGGATTTCTTGATTTATTATGCGTATTATGGTTCCGGTGTGAAAATTTGAAGATTGAAATGTTTTGCGGTAGCCTTGGGGGGGATTTCTTGGATGCCTTTAAAAAATGGTTTTATTGAAGTGTTGTATTTGCTTTGTCGAGAGATGTAAAATGTCTTGTTTGTTGGAAAAGAGTGGTAGTTTCTTGTCTATATAAATCAGGTGTAAGATTCATAGGTTTGCTTTTTATATAGTTACTGGAAAGCCTTTTTTAAAAGCTATGTAAGGTGTAGGATGTTTATGATGAAATTGTGATAGTATTGGGAATGTGATCGAAAGATAGAACATGAAAGGTTGGCCATGTTGTGGGCAAGCTGATTAGGGGCGGAACAAAAAGAGATGCCAGGGTACATTGGGTGTCTAATTATGTTGAAATGGTTGTCGAGTAGGTTGGTTTTTGAGGATGCTGCAAGTATCATACTATATATATTATATATATAATATATAATATATATATATATATATATATTATATAGTATATATTATTTATTAATAATATACTATTATATTATATAAATATATATATACAATATATAAATATATATATATATATATATATATATATATACTGTATTTATATATAATATATATATATATATATATATTATATATATATATATATATAATATAAATTAATATATAAATATATATATATATATAATATATTATATATATATTATATATATATATTTATATATATATATATATATATATTAGAGATGCACCAGAGAGTAATTTTTGGCCGGAGGCCGGAGAGCCGGAGGCCGGAGAAAGAAAATTTTAATTCCGGCCGGAGGCCGGAGTCTCCGGGCCGGAGAATGAAATTCTCCATTATGATACTTACACTTATTATATATATAATATATAGTATATATAATAATATATAAATATATATATATATATTAATATATATAATATATATATATACTATTTTATATATATTATATTATGTAACTATTATAATATTAATAATATAGTGAGTATATATATATATATATATATATATATATATTATATATATATAATATATAGTATATATATATAATTTATTATAATATATATATATATTTAATATATACTTTATATATATATATATATATTATTTTTATTATTTTACAGATTTTATCTAAAAAAATTCAGGAAAATCTGTAATTAATTTTCATTCTGGATATTATGTCTTCTCTAGTGTGGATTACTTAAGATGTAAAGTAAGCGATAATAGTAAATCTGAGTGTCTTTTGTGCGCTACTAGGGAGAATACATTACTATCAAGAGGAAGCCCAAAGAAAGGTTCAATATTATAACACAAAACCTTTCGGGAATCATATCTTGAAAAGAAACAAATACCTCACATATTTGAAGTATGAAAGAAATAATCTAGAAATCTTCAAGAAGAAAGGTGGCCGAAAAAAGAAAACATGATATCACAGGCACAGCAGATGATGATCCATGTCCACCCATATCATCAACTTCTACCCTTATTAAAAAAAGATTTCTTCAGCCTACACTGTTGAAATAACTGAGAAAACAAAGATTTGGGACAATTAATGATAGAAAAAAGCACAGAAATTCATTTCAAAATTGGGGGAAAAGAAATTGCTGGGGACAATCTGCCATTTTTCTTTTCTAGAAGTCATTGCGATTTAAAGAGATTAATAAATCACGTATGTTCACAATATAATATTCCATCAAGGGAAAGGTACTTTAATTTCAGAGGAGATTATCAAAAAACACATATGTAAAAAGGGTTAAAGAACAAAAAATAACACTTCAGCTGCAAGAAATTCAAGCGATATCATTAACATCAGATATTGGACTTGCTCATATAAGAAAGAAAGCTTTAATATATATATTTATTGTTGAGATTTGATAAAGAGTTTCAAAAGGAAGAGTGGAAAATTGCAAATCAAAGTTGTTTTAGTGTTAATCTTAGTTCAAGCCAAGAAAATATAATGTATAAAAGTGAGAAAATACTTTAACAGCTGCCGATTTAAAAAAAGAAAAAGTAATTCATGTTGTTTTCCTTAACAGATAATGCACACAAAACATTACAAAAAAGGTATGAGAGCGACATGTGTTTATAAAATGAGACATGTTTTATTCATTTTTTCCTTACAGCTAGTAAGTAATACACGATGCTATATTTTTCTCAAAAATCAATTGAAGATTTAATTACTTTATGTAGGAAAAATGTAGGTCATTTTAGTAGATCGCCCAATTGCTACAACGTAAAGTTTAACTGAAATCAAAAAAATCTCAAAAATTGTCCAATTACACAAGCTTAACCAAGGGGGAAACAAGATAGAATTCATCATATGATATGCTGCAAAGGATCATAAAGCAAAAAATTGCAATAACTATATATTCTTCAAATTCGAAAAACAATCATAGAAATCTTAAATGCAAATCACCGGAAGCTAATGGAGAATATATTTAGATTTGCTTTTACAACCATTTGAAGAATTAAATAAAGAGCTAGTGATGATGATGTAGATTTATCTTTTGTAATATCTGCAGTTAATGCATTGCAAAAATATTTTAGCAAAAAACTTTGGAAGGATAAGCGGTTTGTAAAAACTATGAAGATGAACTTTTAAATTCTGTTTACTGAACGTTTTGCTACCATTAAAGAGAAGAAAACTTTATGTACTTGCAAACAGTTCTAAATCCACAATACAAATTAGCTCCCTTTGCGGATATTAGTTGATTCAGAATAAAATAAAAATTTTATGCTCAAAGAAGTAAAACTTTATAAAAGTTAAGGAAAATATTACATTAAGTCAGCATTCTGAAATGAAACAAAATGAGATCAAAATTGATCAGTTCTCATTACAAGATGATCACAATGAATAATCTGAAAATGAGGGAGGAAAACACATCAAATTTTCTGGAAGTGCTTTGATGACATTGCTACAAGAAAAAATCGTCTCAGAAGAAAATATGAAGAATTATTCAGATATATAATCAGAAACCAAGTGGAAACTGATCAAAAGAAGATAAAAAGTTAAAGATGCAAACATAAAGCAGCAGTGAGAGAAAACAACATGAATTAGAAAATACTATTCTAAGACTACTGTGGATAAATATTTTTGCAGCACCACTTATGAAAACGAAAATCGGATTGCTGCATACCCCATCTGTTATGGGTGGGAGAAAGAAAAAGCTCTTTTATCCTTGATTGGGCATCTTTACTCTGAATATACATAGAGAAATATCTCTCTTGCTCCACCTTCAGTGTATTATAGCGAGATAATGTTTAGCCAAGCAGTAAATATTTATACAAAGGTTAAAAAATTGTCTTTCTCCAAACACTAGCTTGAATCAGCTCCTGTTTCTTTTCATTCATAATTTAAGAGGCATTTGATTTTAATTATTAGAGAAAATGATTACCTAAATTACTTTCATTTTCAGAGATTCTCCATGTTTCTCCAATCATTTTTATTTTCAATGTAAAAATTTTTATCTACACATACTCTTCCAGCTTGTAAGCGCAACCTTGTTCTTCACCAATCATATCCCTTCAGTCACTCGATGCACTCTTTCGACCAAAATACCAGCACATACCTTCCCTCTACACTTCGATATACTAATTACTCCTATAATTAATCTACAGTTGCCCTTATCGCTTTGCCCTTATAAGGGT
>JABUQX010124560.1:35000-43422 GCA_015478945.1 Trachelipus rathkii | reverse complement strand
AATATATAATATATATATATATAGGCAGTATACTATGTATAAATATATATAATATATAATAGTATATATATATATATAGTATATAACTATTATATATATATATACTAAATATATAGATATATATACCGGCTTATTATTATATATATATATATATTATTAGATATAATAATATATATAGTATATAGTATATATATAGTATATAATATATATTATATATAATATATATATTATATTATATGGCCAATGCATCCCGAAAAGGCCCAGGCACTGTAACTTAGAAAAAACTATAACATCACAGGAAAATAAATAACCATTTTGATTCAGCAAGTAATTTCATCGACAAAACTTTAAAAAAAATTATTTTTGATTCTAATACTTTATTGATTAACACCTTTAAATTATTAATAATCTTAGACCCTGGCAGGGAAACGCTGGATTGGACCTTGAATCCTCTGCATTAGTTCACGGATGCGCAAAACACGCAAAATACGAACCTTAGGTGTATTATATATAAATGTGATTTTTGTTTTTTCTGCTTAGGGTTTTAAAATTCATTTGATCTTATTGAGGGCCTTGACGAATTTTCCCCACCGTGGTCCCCCGCGTAGGCCAGAGAAACCCTGGACTGCTGTCCATCTTTAATATTTTTACGCCGTCGGGTATCTTTAGTTTATAAAAGAAAAATAACATTTGGCAAACTTTGCGTCTCCCCTCCGCACTACTCCAGCTTCTTCTATTCTCAAAAAACTGTAATTTTTTCCAACATTTTGAAAAAAGTTTTAATTTTTTAAAAAGCGTTGTCTTTGTGTTCTTTTTTATTAAATTTCCTGGGTAAAAATGTCTCCTGATTAATAAAAAGATATTTATTTTCGTGTAGCTGTTATAGTTTTTTAGTACATGCCTGGCCTCTTTGGGGATGCTGACCGTATATATATAAACTATATATATATAATTATAGTATATAATATATTATATATATATATATTAATATATATAAATATATTAATATAAATATATAACTATAAGTTATTACATTCAGCAGAAAAAAATGTATGATGGTACTGGTAGTTCCATAAAAATGGTGCAACCATTTTAATTTTCCTGTGGTTAAAAAGTTGCTTTTCAGAAATCTAAGTAGGCTAAACTAGTCAACAAATTTCACTTTCATATAGGAGTACATTTTAGCGACCTTCGGCAAAAGAAAACTATAATAAAATAAAAATAAAGTATTTCCGTGAACACATTAATAAACAGAAAAGAACGATTCTTACAGTTAAAATCATAAATTGAAAAAACAATGAAGATCACTCCAAACCCTTTCAGATAGGCATATGCGTGACTGGAGTGGAGACTAATTAATATTTATGAAGTGCTCTCGCAATGTACGACACTTTGAAAAAAAATAAATTTAAAATTACATAATACAATGTTTTACAACATATGTATTAAAATGAGCTTATAAACATTTCACTAACATAAAATGAAAAAGATTATGAAAGCTCAGAAAAAGATAATAGATAATTCCCTACGCAAAAAACATATACACTTTGATCGGATTTTGTCTAATAACAATTGATTAAATTTTGATTATGATAAAGCATATAATAATAATAATTGAACATGTGTTTTATAGATGCTTAATTCAAATATTAGTTTCTCCTAATAAATGCTGTAACAATATTGCCTCTTAAAAATGTATGAATTGCCAATTGCTAATTTAACAAAATGTTTACTTTTGCATTTACTTTGTGAATTTCGTATATTATTTTAGCCACAAACTTCAAAATTTTAAATAGGTTCAGCAATGCGCAGCGGGTAAACCGCATCGATATATGGTACTTGGGGGATTACGGCTTCAAGTGGAGGAAGACGCCTTGAGCCTGGGGGTAGAGAGAATTGAGATCCTCCCACTAGCCAGGAACTTCTCCAAGGTCCCCTATTTTTCCACCTCGTTTTATTTGAGTTCTTAAGAGCAGACGACTGAAATTTAGTACTGCAATAATAATAATAATAATAATAATAATAATAATAATAATAATAATAATATTGCAAATTATATTATAATATAATTAATAATTGATACTATAATATATTAATAAATTATGTGATTATAATAAAATAACTAATAATAATAATAATTAAAGTTAAAAAATTATAATGATTAAGAATAATAAATAATAATAATTAATAATATAATAATAATAAATAATAATTAATAATAATAATAATAATAACTCTTATTCAGTAAAAAAATTATAATAATAATAATAATAATAATAATAATAATAATAATAATAATAATAATAATAATAATAATAATAATAATAATAATAATAATAATAATAATAATAATAATAATAGTAATAGTAATAGTAATAATAATAATAATAATAATAAAGTAATAAAAACAATAATAATAAAATAATATAGATAATAATAATCATCATCTTCAGGATATAATAATAAATAATAATAATAATAATAATATAATAATAATAAGTAATTAATAAATAATAATAATAATAAAATAATAAATAATAATAATAAATAATAATGATGATAAATAATCATCATCTTCAGGATAATTAACAAGATAGAACATAATGAATAATAAAATAATAACAATCAATAGTAACAATAATAATAATAATATAATAATATAGATAATTAATAATAATATGAATAATAAATAATAATAATAATAATAATAATAATAATAAATAAAAATAATAAAAAAAATTATCAAAGTTACAAAAAACAATGAATTCAAAAAATGGACAATAAATAAAAAAATTAAGATAATAAAAAAAGACTCACTGAATTAAAAAAAATAGACAATTAATAATAATATAAATAATATTAATAACGAATAAAACAATTAAAACCAACTTTAACAATAATAATAATAATAATAATAATAATAATAATAATAATAATAATAATAATAATAATAATAATAATAATAATAATAATAATAATAATAATACAGTAATATAACCTTCTAGAATAAGGCTTTTCCAATGGGCGATGATAATAGCTTTTAAAAAAAAATCTAGCACTGATCTATCTTTAGGTTCTGAGGAATATTTAATTAAATTTAATAATTAAAAGTTTATTTTTCCTCGCCAACTTTTCAATAGGATAAAATGGTTCAAAGAAATCAGCAAAGCCTGTTTACACTGGTACTCCACTTAAGTAACCCAATCATCTCACATAAACATTCATATCTGAAAACTAAAGTCCAAATCAATCTTGCCCTCTCCTTCGCCCCCTTTTTTAACCCCAAAGCAAATTTCCTATTGCAGAATTAAAAGTATTTTTGTTTTTTAATGCAAGGTATTGAAATATATTTTTATTCGTTCCCTCGAAGGCCGAATAAATTAGAAATAAAGAAACTTTATGGTTTCTTCTAGTAATAATAATGTCAATGTGGAAAGTTTAGAAAAATTTGGAGATATTTTGAACATAATTTTATGAACTCTAAAAGAGAATATATATATATATATATATATAGTAATATATATATAACGGTATACTATATATATATAATTATATATATAATATATATATATATATACTATATATATACTACCTATATATTATACTATATTATATATAGTATATACTATATATGATTACTATATCACTACTAGTATATATACGTAATATATATATAGTATATCATATATATATATATATTAATATATATATACTAGATACCTAGTGAGTACTAATATATTTAGTATATTATATATATATAATATATATATATAAATATATATATAATATAATATATATATATAATATATATATATAATATATATTATAGCTATTATATAATATTATACAATATATATATATATATACGCTATATATATATATTATATAATATATATTATATAATATATATATTATATATACATATATATAATATACTATATATAGGTATATATATAGTATATATATTAATTACTTATATATATATATGTAATATATTACAATATAATATTATATATATATATATAATATATATATATATATATTATATATATATAACTATATACATATATATACTAGTAACCGAGTTAACGCACCTCACTATATACCGTAGTATCTAATACTATTAGTAAGTATTAACTACCTAATACCTACTACTACAGTCGTAGCCCAAATCTACCCTATATATCACGTATCCCACATAATATATTTTATATACTTAATACTAACTAACCGATATACCATATCTATTCACCGAACCTATACCTATACATATATAACTAACTATCTACAATTAGCCCCGTAATCACTACGCTAGGATATACTCATCACGACTATCACATCATATCCACCCTATAAATAGATACCCATATCTCACGCCCATAATACCTAACTAAGTAGAATAATCAACCGATCATACTACGATTCACTTGATAACTGAGAATTCACCAACACTACCATCAGTTAACTCATGATAATACCTATACTATTATACACGATTAATATATATAGTATATATAGTATATGTTATATTATATAGTACTATTATTATGATATTATTTAATTTTAAGTTTTATATTAATCATTATATTATATATATATATATATATATATATACTTATATATATAGTAATAAATATACTAAAATATTATTTTGGATGTTAAATTAAATGATATCCTATACTATTATAGTATCAATTATATAATATATCTATATAATAATATCAATAATATGCTTATCATATTACTACCTATCATATTACTAGATATATATATATAATTATAATCGGACTAATATCAGTATATATATATATATATATATTATATATATATATATTATAGTATACTATACATATATACATATAATTATTACATATATATTAATATATATACTATATTATATAATATATAAATATATATATATAATATATATATGATAATATATATATATATATATAATATTATGAAGAGAGACACCTACGTGGGGTATGACCGTCTGTCTCATCCCTGAGTGGGACTCCTCCAAAAGGAAGAAACTTCTGCCTCGGGGGGGAGGGCAGCAAGATCTCTCATTTCCCCACCCCTCCACCAGGAGGGTCATTGCCATTAGGATCCAAGATGACGCCGGGCCCACAGGTCTTATATTATTTTACTTTACTGTTACCTTCACCCCACTCATTCAACTATGTCTCAAATCTACCTCTTCTATCTTTCTCTTCTTTCTCGTGTGACGACTGCTTCTCCCTCCGGTCGAGATGTCGAGAGAAATCCAGTGGCCCCTCTTAGATATAATTCCCTATATTGCCAAACAACAAGTAGATTAAACAGTCATTTCAAGTGTGCAAATTGCCCGTAAATGGGTACAACCTGACCTGCTACCCATTTCAAACTCTTCCTAGAAATAATACGGGCTTCACCTGCGGAATTTGTAACCCCCCCCATAATTATCCTAAATCTTCTCACTCAAAAACTAATCCCTAAACACTCAATATACTATCCAATTTAATAATTCAACGGTTTAACTAATAAAATTCCATAGAACTCAATCATTTTCCGTAAAAAACATATATATAATAAAAACACCCCCCTCCCCCCGTTCTATGGTTACGACGCAATTTAATCCCCTTCCTCAACCGCGCTTAACACTCACTCTTAAACGTTATTCATAACATACGATGCATTAGCTACAAACCCTACAACCCCTAACACCTCCAACGTATTCCGGTGACGGGCATTAACAAATCCCAATCCTGCTCCATCCTCTTGTAAAAGGACCCACTACAACATCGTTCATCCTATATTCGCCCCCACTACCCCGCTACATCTCCACACAATCCCCCCCCCCCTTAACCAACACATACCTCTACACCCCCCTATCAATATCCTACCACATTTCCAAAATCTCAATTCGGAGGCGATCATTTTACCACGCCCAACCACCCATGACTGGTTATAAAAATCTTACCCTCTGACCCCTCCGGCCAACATATCCTCAAACGAACTGGAAAAGTCCCTTAAATCCTCGAGTTCCAAAAACCTCCCCACTGCGAATCTCCCTCCCCAAGCAAACCAATCCTTTACGCTCCCCAAAGCACGTCACATCTTTCCCCCCTTCCTTACATCAGCCGGTAACCTGGGGACACCACTACCGACTTACACCGTCTTGACCCAACCTCCCACTCCTTATTCTCTAACTTCGCCGAAATCAAAAGACCCCACCGCCCCCAAAAAAAAAAAAGCAATACCTACACGACATCTAACAACAAAAAGCTAGGTAGCCATGCATTCATAACCATGTCAAACCGCATATAACCACACACCAATTCACGAAATACATCCTTCTCCACATCTCTTATTATTCATCAAATAAACAATTATCCACAATCAGGCCAACCTCTACATACGCCAAAGTGCACAGAAAATCACATAACCCAAACTCCTCCCCGAAATAGCCAACTCATTAAACAAAGAAAACTACTACAAAAACTTAGTGCCATATACCACACACACCACTAACCAATTAATCAACCTAAATACCCAAAATCTACAAACATCCTACAACACCAACTCTACCCAAACTCTCCCCCGAATACTACAAAGTAATATCTCAAGAATTGATAACAAGAAAACCTGGCAAGTCATAAAAAAATTGAATAACTCCCGAAACAACCCCCCTCCCTCACACGAATCCCCATCCTTACCTGATAATTCCCTCCCTTCCCCAAAACAACAATCAGACCGCCTCGCAAAACATTATGCTAACATTTCTCGTAAACCAACCCACCCCAATAATAGGAAAATAAAAAACAACTCAGAAAACTTCCCTCAGACCACAACCCCCCACCCCCCTTTACAACAAACAAGATATCAGAAACTATCAAAACCCTCAAAAATTCCCCAGCAACAGGTCCAGACTCAATTTCTAACCTACATTTAAAGCACCTCGGTGAAAAAGCAATTTATCTTATCACAGAGATCTTCAACAAATCCTGGCAATTCAACTTTATACCCTCAATCTGGAAACAAGCATTCATACTCCCAAACTAAAACCAAAAAAAAGACCCCAACTCTCCCTTCTCTTATCGCCCAATTTCTCTCCTTTCCTCCTATTAGTAAACTGCTAGGAGAACTAATATCAAACAAAATCTCCCCCCTCATCACCTTCCCATTCCAACACGGATTTAAAAGCAACCACTCTACAACTACAGCCCCTACCTCCCTCACCATGGCTTCAACCAATCCCTATCCCACAGATCCATACTCACAGGCAATTGACATTAACAAAGCTTTTGACACTGTTCATTACACACATTCTTATTCAAAAAATCTTACAAAACTTCCCCCTTGAAAATAATGACAAAAAATGGCTCGCTAACTTTCTCAGGAAGGATGAGCCCAAGTTGTCGATATAAACAATCTTTCCCACTCCATTAAATTACAAAACGGGTTCCCACAGGGCCGCATTCTTTCTCTCCACTCTTATTCAATCTTTTCACAGCCACCTGCCTACCCCTACTCACCATCCACCCAAAACTTATTACATACACAGAAGACATCCAGTCTCATCTCCCTGATCGCAGATGTAATTTAAAACTACACCAACATACCCAAGAATACTTACAACATTAGAAACTTGGCTACTCTCCAATAGAATGATCTGCTTCCCCTAAATCCTCCACTTCACACTCCTAAAAACCGACCGCACCACCAATCTCAAATCTGTCACCACCCAACAGTCCTTCCTGAACAACACAAAAAACCCCCCGCGTTTTCTCCCCATTAAACCAAAAACCCCAAAAATATTTAGGACAAACGTATGACACACACATGACGTTTCCCCCCCACATCATCATATCACCCTCCTCGCAAACCAACGGAAACTAACACCCTCAGCAGAACATTCCCAACACAACTTTAGTGACAAGGAAAACACCACCCTTACACCACCTGATAAAACACTCCTCAGAAGTAATTTAAACACTACGCTTTCTCCCGCATTCTTCCAAAACTGTTCAAAACTATACCAAAAAAAGTTAAAAGCACACTAAAAACACTGCCCTCCAGAATCGATCACGGGTTGCACAAAAACCACCCATATCCAACACTCTACATGGACGGACCTCCGTCTCTCCCTATCTCCACCACCTAGAGAGTGGTAGGGACCAATGTCTACCAGAAAACCCTAAATCCAACCCCCCATCTCACCAAATCCTCTCCAAGACCTCCCGACACAGACAAAATCCCCAACCCCTCCTCACCAAGCTAAAAATTAGTATACCACATTTACAAATTATTCCCCCTTCCCCCTCCCAATTAGGTCATAGGTACACACACATCCAGTACCCAACTAACCAATTACTAACGCTACAAAACCGTCCCAATAACAACTTACTAAACACCCCCTTCCCAAAAAATTCCCCTAGAG
>JABUQX010124560.1:5000-32500 GCA_015478945.1 Trachelipus rathkii | reverse complement strand
CATTATATATGATAGTATATATATATTATGATAATAAATATATATATTATATGTATATATATATATATATACTAGTATTATACCATATATATATATATAGTGATATGATATATATATATATCAATATATAATATATATATATATATCTATATATACGTATATATATATATATATATATATATATATATATAAATTTATATATAAATATTTATATAGAATATTTAAAAATATATAATATATATATATATATCCTATATATATTATATATATAATATACTATTAAATAATATATATATATATATATACTAGTTATATATTAATATAATATATATATATACCCTATTATATATATATATATTATATATTATATATATAAGATATATATATATTATTATATATATATATATTTAAATTATATATATATATATTATATATATATAGATTAATATAATATTAGATATAGTATATATATATATATATATTATATATATATAATATATATATGTAAAATTTAAATTATATATATAATATATATATACTATATATATATTTATACTTTGTTATTATTATATATAATTAACTAATTTTCGTATTTTATTATTTTAATTTATATAAATATTACATTATTATTATCATTTAATTGAATCATCACGATTATTATTCAATTTAATTAACACTAAATTATTTCTGATGAATGAATGCCGTGAAAAACAGTGATTTACGCTTGTACTTAAAATAAATTAAAAATTTCATACTATAATCTGTTATTTAAATAAAATCAGTTAAATAGGCTTATGCAATATTAAAGTATTAAAACTGTTAAATATTCAATTATATAATTATTTTTAGATTATAAAATTAATATTAAGTTGTCAAAAATAATTATTTTTTAATTATATTTAATAGTATATATTATATTATTTAATTAATATTATATTAGGTTATAGGGATAAATTTGCTATATATACACGTAATATATATATATAATATATTATCATGAAATAATTTACAAATTGAATATACATGATCAGGGCTTTAATAAAATATATTTTGCCAATTAATTATACATATTATATATTTAATATAGTTATATAATTATATTGTTAGATATATTAAGAAATACAAAGTTAAAAAGAAATGTTCATTGACTTCCAGATAAAGTTTTGCTATCTCAGTATATTATTATATGTATTTTTTTTATTTATTAAAGTATATTCATTTTTTTTTGTAATTATTAATTACCCAATACTCTCATAAATTCTTTGTCTCTTTCTCATCCATCCTTTTCCTTATATTTGAGACAAGTCTATATATATATATATATATATATATATTTAATATAATATATATACTAGTATATATATATCATTATATATTATATCATTTGATATATTATATTATATATTATTATAACTGTATTATTATATATATATTTATAATATTATATATATATATATATATAAAGTCCATATTTTTAGTTTTTATAAATAGATACATCTTTTGCAGTGCTTTTGATTTTTTACATGTTGTATAAGTAATTTATTATTATTGAATGTTTATACTTTTTACTTCATTGCTATATTTGTTAATATAATTATATATTATATAATATATTAATTTAAAATAATTAATTATTATAATCATTAATAAATTTTTAATATATAATAATTTATATTATATTATATAATATTAACTAATATATAAATATATATATAAGATATTATATATATATATCTATATATTAATATATTATAGATATATATATTATATATATATATATTAATATATATATATATTAATAATATATATATAATATATATATATTATATATATATACTTTAAAATTTATTATCCATGTACCTCTAAATAATATCTGTATCCCAATAAAATTAATGTATGATTGCCAATAATATTATATATAATATATATATTTAATTAATTAATATATAATAATATTATAATATTTAAATATATATATATTGATTAATTAATATTTATATATTAATATTATATATATATATAATTAATAATATATATATTATATACCAAATTATTAGTATTCATTACATTTACACGCGCACGAATAAACATACGTTTTCTTATTTTTATATTTTATTTTCTTTTAAATTTATATTTTTTTCTTTTTAATTTAATAGTAAGAGAGTTGAATATATTCTTTTAAAGTTTTGTTTTTTAATATTGACCTAATAAAACATCTAAGAATATCTAATATTTACCCCTTTTGTTATATCCTACAAGTAGACTTGAATAATATATACATAAAGTGAGAATAAGTGACATACTACCTATTTAAGATATATTATATAATAATATTATATATATATATAAATATTATATTATATATATATATTAATATTTATAATATACTATCATAAAATCCATATACTATATAATATATATATATATATATATATATTAATATATAATATATGATATATTAATCATAATATTAATATTATATTATATATATAATATATATATATATATATAATATTCATTATATTAATAATAATATTCATATATATATATATAATATATAATAAATATATTATATAATATAATTATTATATTTATATTAATTATAATAATATAATGTATAACTATATATATAACTATAAATATATTATATATTCTTAAAAATAACACGTTTTGAGTTACAGGTTTTATCTTACGTCTTTGATAATAATAAATATTAACATTAATTGACTATATAATTATTAAATATTATATAATATATTATAGTTATATATATGTATATATTAATATATAATTATATATATATATATATAATATATAATATTATATATTAATAATATAATATAGTAATTAATATATAAAATAATTATATATTTATATATATATATATATACTATATATATATATATATATATATATATATATATTATATATTATAAGTTATATATATGTATATAATAGTTATTAAGTTAAATTAAATTTATTTTTAGTTTTGTCTATTTCTTAAAAAATTAATATATATTGAATAAGTTAATGTTGAAAGTTTGTATTTTATTACTTGTATTGAGTGGGCTTAATTGGCCAATATCGAGCTATTTGTGCTAACTAGTAGCTCTTACCTACTGTAATATAAGTATTATATGTCACCATTCCCTTGGTACATGACACATTCACGAGATAAGTATATATAGTATAAGTGAAATAATATTGGGTTACCATAAATATTTGAAAAAAAAATAATTAGATTGAAAAAAGATTTTGATTGAATTCAACATTTTTGTATATGATGCTATGCATTTATTAATATAGCTATTATTATTAAATATATATTTAAACAAATTTAGTGATTCCAAAATATAAATTTTACCTATATGAATAAAGAAAACGCATAGGAAGAATGTATATAGATTATATATATAATATATATATACATTTAATACTATTATTATATTGTATCCTACAAAGAGTTATATATTCATTGTATACTGAGCTAGATAATATACGATTTATACAATGTATTATGATGTTTTGGTTATATTTTCCTGTCACGTTGTAAAGTAATTAGATATTAAATTCTTAATTTTCCAAATGACCTTTAATTCTTAGATAATCTCTTTTTCTATCCCAATGTTTATAGAGGTGTGAGACTGATTGCAATAGAAGTTCTTATGGATGGAAACACAAAGGATCTCACCTTTCGAAGTCGTAGTTGAATTAGTGGTAAGTGCTTTAAATGTAAGACTATCTTATGATGCCATCTAACCCTAGTACCCTAGAATGCTGAAATTTTGCAATTTATATAATATAAGAGCCATGTTTGGATGAATATAAAATAGATATGACCATTAAATAGTTACTCAAATGTGTGGATATTGGTAGAGAGATGAAGTAAATTACCCTCGAATGACATAAGAGAACCCTAATCCTATATACCTATAGTTTGCTCCTTACCAACTGACAATATCTTCTAGTCCAAGGAGTCAAATGATATAGTGTCAGCCCAATCTCCCTGTAATTATTCTGTCAAGAATTCAGGATTAAGTTGAGTTAATGTGGCTGTTTTAAATAATATTGCCACTTAAAGCTGTGTCAAAACGTGTGTCATTTCTCCTTACGTGCCGCCCAATCCATTACCATTAGAAATAAAGTTAATATTGGAATAATTATTTTCTTTGGTCTTAATTAAATTAAAGCTTTGTATAAATTAGGCAGTGGGTTTAGATCTTTACACCGTGAACTTTCGTCTAATGATTTACTAAATATCACTATGTTTTTTTTTTTTTATTAATTTTTAATTATATTCTTATATAATTTTAATTATATTATTTATGTATTATTATGTATTATTTATTTTATATATTATTATTATTATTTATATATTACTTAAAATTGCAATTCAGATTTATAGTTATCAGAGTAGTAATTATGTAATATTGTAGTCAGTTTACACGTTGCCAGTCAGAAAATTTTTACCAGAAGAGGAGAATGTGTAGATATTTATAACCTTGAGAGAAAATGTAAGAAACTTCTCTGATAATTATAATTCCTACCTAAAACTCAAATATGACCATTCTCGTAATTTATTTGTGTTATCGAACCTTTCATAAAAGCGCATCCCTCCAAAGGCGACTTATAATATAAGACCCCTATTTCTAAAAAAAAAACAATGGTTATCCGTGATAGATTTTACTATATAAATATATTCTTCGGCTGCTCCACTCTTACGTAAGTAAAACAAAATACCATGCTAGTTGAAACCCCTCCCCTCTACTATCAAATACGTAGGGTATAAACTGGCACACGAAATCTGAGCTGTAACGGATATGAGGCCAATATAAATTGAGCAGCCTCTTCTTCTAAGCTGATTTAATATGGATAGGATACACTATCCCTGAGTATGCTATTATCAGACATATGATTACGCCTATGCCAATCATCAACTTGAAATTTATTAATCCTGCTATATCTCCAACAAGTAGCTTCTACGTCTTAATATTGGCAAGCAGTGGCTGTGAGACGCTATATATATATACGTTGATGTACATCAGCGCGTATAGGGGCGATAATACATTATGAAGATAATAATATAAGCTATCCTGAACTAATGGTAGTGAAAGTGGTTTCTTCCTTCTCACCGACTAGATAAGCTCTTGCCTACGCACTCAATCCTTATTATTAGTATAGCCTACACCAATTAGTATCACTCTTGCGGGTCACGATTATACTTGTGATTCGTGCATAGGGACCCATCCTTACCTAAAGTTCTAACCCAAATAAATTTTGCTCATCAGCCATATTACCCGCGCAATAATTTTATACCTATCTGCGATTGATTGTCCCATATACGGTATCCACCATATTCTCGCTATCTGGTACTAAGTATTGTGCCTAACTGATGCTATGGTCCATAAACAGCCTAAAAAAGGTTTATTAAGGCCCTATATCTTATATCTGAATCTCCTTACCCACTTTAACTATGTAAATCTATATTATCTCTTATATTTCTCAAGATACTAATTATGTTGATATATTAACATTGATTTTTTATATATAGTTAATGTAATGTAGGCTATTATCTATATAATATATGTAAAATGATGACATCTGCTTATTTTTAAGCTTTTTTATATTATTTTTATTAGATTATTAACTATAGCTTGAATAATAATTTACGTAGACCAATCCAAATTTTCTATTGAGCATTTTTAAAATTATTTTAAAAACCCAGGCCACCCATGGAGTTGATATCCACCCAGTGGTAAGGCTCGACTTTCTCTGATTGAGCACGTTAGTGGGTTCTTTAGTACTTATACGACTCTAAAAACAAAATAAAATTATATCTAATATAAAATACAATAACCACCGGTAATGTATTAAAGTAATTTATTGCAAAATGGTAATGAGGGGGGTGAAAGTGAAAGTTTTATAAAAATTTATCAATAATATTATATTAATATCTGGGATCGGCATAATGGTTTGCAGACTTCTCCATCCCTGCTAAATTACAAGAAATCCACCTTATATTAGCTCATGCAGTAAATACCACTTTACGAAGAATTCTAGTAAAAATAAAATTCAACTCGGTTATTAGTATAAAATTATCTAAGTTAGTTAAATTTAATAAATAGATTCCTATATTTAATCAGAACACGTAATATTAGTGAATGTGGATTGCCCCCCCCCCTCCCACTATATAGTAGTATTGATGCGAGGTTCAATACCGGATCCTAATTGTACTTCTAAATCTCAGCACAGTCATGATAGCTAAGTATCATGATAAATACGTGAGTGGAAAAAAGAGTCAGATAAGTTGATGCTAGTATAAGATGTTGTGAGTTATATAAAGTATTTCTTCGAAATATGCTGATTTCTTAGACACCAGACTTAAAAAAATTATTTTAATATATTATAGAGGTAGTGTTGGCAGTCTAGAAAATTTAGTGAGTGTGATGCCAAAATTGTCCCAAAATGAAAATCTACCCCCTTACAACGAAATAAGTTTCAGCTCTACAGTTACAGTTAGTGTGCAAGAGAAGTATAGGTAGTAGTATTGAGCATTTAATACTGTATCAACTTTGTGCTATATATTAGGATTTAATCCTATCCACCATATTAACTAACCGAAATTTCTCCGCGCTGTCTGCCTCGTAAAACTTTTCCGACCGGAGAAACATCTTCCTTTCTATCCCCTAATATGATCTATATAGAATTTAGAGATTATGCTTTTATTATTTACAACAGCGAAACCGTTATGAATTTTTGTATTATCTAGTGCATCGTATTCTAGTTAGATATAGTCATTGAGAAATAGTTGGACTAAGTTCCTGAAGTGTTCTATAATGATAAATACTTACAGCAGTATTTGCGATCCATATACTTATGTAATGAGCCTCACACGTAGGATATCAATGGACGGATTGACCCACTTCATATTACTACTCAACTGTTTGAGTACATTATATTATCTATCTGCTTTCATTAACATAATTTGGACATCATCCTCTTATAAAACTTTACATTTAAGGTCTTGCTTGTTCAGTCTTTAGTTAAATTCACTATTATATTCATTTTCATTTATTTTTATTATTCCCTTGCGTATGATATTTGCAAACCTGTCGTGTGCTTTTTATATCAACGTAATCTATAAGTATCGTAGGTTTTCTACGCTCTAATGCGTACCTCTTACGCTTTAATCTGTGAAGACCAGTTTGACACCTCACAGATGAGGCGGAAACACTTGTGTATGTCTTTATATTCACAGGCGGGGTTTCTGGAAATTTTTATTTTACCTTTGAATGCCCAAAAAAGCCTTTTTTAAGATTAAAGTGTGATGAATGACAAACGACAGAAATATACGTTCACAACAATGAGAGATATATAATTATTAATACCCTTTTGAAGAATAAATTTTTAATGACGAAACCATGAAGCCTCCTTTGCGAAAAATAGTTAATTATTAGTGAGAATGTTAAAGGTTTCCTCTTTCTTTTGTTACACCATTCTCGCACTATTTCGGTGCATACGTCAGAAGCCAGACACTATAATTTATTACAAACTCTAGCAAGACTAAAGACAACTCCTCCCTGAAAAAAGTCACGTTCTCCATTGTCCTTCTAGCTCTTAATTTTTCTGTCGGTACCTAGGATATCATAATTGGTCTTAATCTTTGCGTGATGCTTCTATCTCTTAGAACCCTTTGATAATTGTAGGCATAAACTCAATGTGATACCCACCTCATATCATGCCATTTTGTCCGTGTGACAGAGCAACATGATAGGTCCACCATAAATTAGTGTGATTTGTTTTATGGTAATATATTGTTTTATATTTATACCGCCGTTCTCTTCTTCCTACCTCAGGGCTGAGTTTCTTGTGGAGTCGGGAGTATGTACAAGATCCGAGTTATATCCGACTCCGACTTCACCTATCACGTCTCCTCTTCATAGATATAGTCCTCTGTAGCGTACTCGTATGCTCACAACTTCACATCCTAATATCCGAGAGATACAATTTTCCGACTCCGACTCCACCCTTTTTAAAAATTTGCCGACTTCAACTCCGTATCTTCCAACCTCGCATATGCATACAAAATCCCTGAGTTAGACGCGAACTTCGCGTGACTTCGCACCCTTTTCTATAAATATGTGCCGACTCCGACTTCGCTTGACTAGCCAACATACGCCCGTGCAAGGTTACTCTACTATACAATATATATCCTCACATCTGTAATGCCCTTAGACTGTATGTGCCAATTGAATTGTGGCGTGAGCTGGATTATGTTTTAAGGACCTGAGTTAGACCATGGTTTTATAAACAGTATTATCTCTCTCCAAGATAACTGTTATTCAACCGTGATAATACATACATACCAAGGTATTTTAATTCTTGACCACCTTCTACCCAGAGACCCTCGAGATAAACATATCCTTTCCACCTAAGCCTCATACTCATACACCAATAACAACACATTGTGTATTTACACATATGATCTTCACTACTTACATACCTCCCAGCATGGCATTATATTCCCAATATGCCTGCAAAGTGTGTCTATTCCCCTGTCTATATTGTCTATTTCCAATATTCCAATTAACCATAAATGACATTCTCTTGCGTAAAGCGATAATTTATAATGAAGATTTAATCCGCGGAATAATAATAAAAATAATTCTGATAACTATAATTGCTGACCTATAATGATATTAATTATAAATCTCTGCTGGTTTGCCTTAAACCTAGAGAACCATCTTTCCGCTCAAATGTTCATGTGAGTGTGTAAACGCTGATATTGCTTCTATATTACTAATTACGAATATCCCTCAGTTTTTTGAGTTCCTGTTATAGGGGACTGCCCACGCGGTGCACTACGAGTCATCGCAGCAAAAATGTGGCTTCATATGTGCTATCCGCGTAGAAATATGAGAGCAAGCGTAGTACAAAGATAAATAACCTAGGATATTAATAAAAGATCGGGAAATGGAACGTCAATGGAAACTAATTACAACTGATGAAGTAAATCCAGTTAAAGGAGCGGAGACTATTCAGCGGAAGATAAAGGGCCAGAATGAGCAGAGATTACGTGTCATTAATCAATTAATAGGAAAAAATGAGATGGATTAAACCAAGGAAGGTAGGGAAGATAGATTGTCAGGAAATTCCCGGCGACATCGGGGGATGCCAAAGTCAGGGACGAGTGACGCAGGTGGCAGGAGGGTGGATGGGAGCTAGAAAGAGAGGCAGATGATCCGGAGTCAGAAACTGAAGAAAAGAGGATGGACGGGTCGCCGCTGAATCGGATGAGAGGGGATTACTGCGCTTAGTGAGTGATTAACCATAGTGTTATGTGTATGAGCCAATTGCTGTGGAGGGATAGCATACTGGAACTAGCCTCATACCATTAGTGTCACGCGCGTCACCCAGGTTATTGTAAACATGAACAAGCAATAGGTCATGAGAATCGGTATAGGTAGTCCGACCACAACCCCTTAAATATATATTTATCACTAGAGGGGCTTTCAACGTTAAGTGTGAAGTTTATAGCAAACCCTACGCTAAGATCCTCACTCCAATACAGTAGCTTGCTAGCATGACTCGAAGCCATTTTTTGATGAGGGCTAGTAGTGAATCTGTTGAGGAAGAAGTCCGCATACGAGATGGATCTCGTAATGGAGTGATAACGCGTTGCCAGGATTGGACGGAGGCCGCAGATACTATTACTGATATCTAGCTTTGCACCCATTCAGCAGCGGCTATCATTATACTCGTAACCCCCACGTGGAGAGGGAACCCAACAGTAAATTTGCAAAACCTTCCGCCAGTGACTGGAGTTTCACAAGAATAATCGTTGTATATGATGGTAGTATATATTATACCAAAAGAGATTTACCTAGTAGGTGACCGGTTGTTAATTAAGTCAAGAGATAGCGCTCTTCTGAGAGTTCTGAGATAAATAAGATTAAGTAGAAATACGTAGTCAGGCTGTTGTCTATAATATTTAACGAGAACCCTATGATAAAATTAGGTCATAAGAAAGCTAAGTTACCTATTACCAGCTCGTTGACTACGTTATAAATGAACAGAGGAGCAGAAGTGCATAATAGTTGTGGGGCAGAGTGTCGGCTCTATGAAAATATCACAAAATACCTATGCTTCCCAACCACATCGCAAGATTGGGAGGTACAAACAGTAATAGGACAGACCATTCCAGACTGCGTGATTCGACCTGCGATTTGTATAAAGTAGAGACTATTATAGGCATATTAATGGATGATGGCGAGGGAAGGCAGTTTTCACATCACCAGCGATCGACCTATATGACCCACACCCATTCTATAATAAGATCCCCGTGCTATCCCCTACGTCATGGCGGCATCCCGCATCGCGCCCGTGCGAGTGTGATTGGCCACATGCGATCGGTGTTTGCCTGCGTGGTGTGTATTAATCCAGATCAGGAGATTTATAGGATAGAGTGAATAATATCTATATCATAGAAAGAGATAATTGCTTAGTAGAATCTAGTGTGCAAAGAATAACAGAAAATCTGGGCCAACCAAAAATCGCGTGATGATGCAGAACCAACAGTACTCTAAAAAACTGAGCATGCGGGCACGAAATATTTTCACTGCATAATTCAAGCTTAATTGGTGTGATACATACAGAAAGCATAGCAAGTTACCACATGATATGGACTTCCTGGCAGATTAGAGTTGGACACTCACGTATAAGTAGAGGCAAAGACAATGAGTTTAGCGCCCAAGGTAGTAGAATCCCTTCTCTGTCTGATATCTACGAGAGAGCCATCGACGCTTATGCCTCCACCTCCTACTTCTCCATTAGAATGGTAATGAACGAGAGAGTACTTCTCAATTTGTTGGGATAAGAATGGACATCACAATAATAGCGAGCCACTGCACTTAAAGTCCAAGAAATCATGAAAGAAGAAGTCTCCTGGCCAATTTATGTGGCAACAACTGGTAAGTACCCCAGTTACTCATATACTCACACAAAATTCATGATAGCCCAAACCTACCAGCTCAGTACCTCGCCTCTCTCGTACAGTGTCTGCCCCTATATAGTGGTGGTAGAAATACCGTCCGAATTGAAGTGCCTACGAAGACGCCATATCGCAAATGTGCTACTGTGTACCGAGTCAGCGTTCTGCCAAATGGGACAAAGTGTGCATGTGACTGATTTTCAGAAGAAAATAGGAGACTAAGATACAGACAGCAAATCAATCAGAGACTTAGAGAGTAACACATCGTGTCCAATGATAGAGATTTAACTAATGCTAGGAGTCCTTCGTATATTGTACACCGGCGTAGTCTGGAAATACCATAGCGTAATCCAAACTCGCCCCGATGGGTATAAAGGCGCATCCTACGCCGTTATGTCCACATCCGTAGGTATACCATATATTATCCGAAGAGCGAACATGTGTAGTAAATTTCACATGTACTTCTCTTGTTTGCGTGTGTTGTCAAAAGTAGCTTTTCCCCGAAAACACAAAAACCAACCCATTGTCTATTAATGTGCGCGGAGCTCCCCCCACATTATAAAAATAAACAATGTAAAAGCAAATAAATTAACTAATAGAAACGCCGAACACTCCATGTACGAGAGCTTACTGCATCAAGTGAGATGTTAAAGATATTGCCAGGTCATCCACATAAAGGTTGTATCTAATAGATGATATTATATATATCATATCTATCTACCGCGTCCCTCATGGTGGAATGAGTACCACAGATGCACCACGGCAATTAACTAGAGAGATGTAATGTGCCAAAGAGAGATTCTACGAAAACCTAGACCCAGCCCACAGAGCAAATAAACCCGATCTTATTGCAACGTGCACCCATCCGTCTCTAACTTGATGACCAGTTATCTGCTGTAGATGAATACAGGAGAGAATTTATAGCGACAATAACCTTGATAATGATACTCCGTTCCAGTCGGCCATTTCGAGAGATTTGAGAAACTTAACCCAAGGGGAAAGTGCTGACCCCCGTAGGCCGCGCGCCACCATACACGAACTGCTTTTTGTGAGGTCACTCCCCTATAGTCGTCGCAAGTAATTAGTGTCCCCCAATACTGAGCTTGAGCAACCTTCTTTAAATTGTGAATGAAAAAGAGAGATAGTTAAAGACTTGTTAGTGATTGTTTCAGCCCAAAAGAAGAACTTTCCATTCTGGTTATATCTCTACTAATCGCACACCCAAGAGCGCTCGAAAATAGCAGGGTGGATACTGAGCCAATACTAGTTGCCAAAAAAGAGTAGAGATATGGTTTCCTTTCCAATATAAACCGCGGACTTAAAAAACTAGAGTACGGTGCATGTAACATTAAGCTCACAGAGGATTTTCTCCAAGCAGTCGGTGCAGGCGACGGTTGGAAAAAAAAGGAGTTCAACGCATTTGTTTTTCTCATTCAGTGGATGTGTGACATGTGGTGCTAATTGCGACACTATTAGAGGTTTGGGTGGTTGGGTGTTCCACGCTCCGATGCCCCACGATTCGAGGCGCCTCTTTTCCTGGTAATTCTATGGTGGAATGGTGATATTAAATTAATGGATGTGTGCCGTTTGTTACTTAGAGTTGCCCCGGAAAACCGCGGAAAATATTGTGTTTCCATACCCAGATTGCGGTTATATGAACAAGGTGAGAAAGAAAAAAGCTAAAGGCGGAGTCTTAGTGTGGATGAGGACGCCATATCCTATAGGTCCCCAGCGCTTCCATCCTACTGAACGCCCCTAAAGGGCCTTACTCAAGAATATCCACCTCTATATTACGTATAAAAATAGGTGTGATATAGTATTGTGAAAGGTGATAAGGGTCATCGCCTAGGGAGGTGAGCGGTTATGAGAAGTCCGCGAATCTGAATTATTATTATATACCGTTATAAATTCCAACAAAACGATGCGCAGCCTCCGAGGAAATAAAATAGTTCCAATCAGGTTCCTCGATAGTTCCACTGCGTGCATCGACCCGCGAGCGGGTGGAAGGCAGTGCGACAAAAAAAATAATTTGACATCCTGCGGTTACCCCCAAAGTGTCCATCATCCCTCATAGCATAACCATCACTCTATGTCGCTGCCACGTTCGACCAGCTTCACGTAGCTACGTATAATTATATAAGATAACGAATTGGATAATCCAATATAGTTGGTGCTTTAATGCGTAGTAGCGTAGTAGAGACTTATTTCCGAATACCACCTGTTAGTATATACGAGGAAGGCAAATGTATAGTGAGATAAGTGGAACGTGAAGTCGGCTATATATGATAGAGGACGACATAGTGACGACAAAGTATTGTTACTCCTGGTCCTTCTAGGCTAAAGCGACGAAGATTACGTAGCTAATAAGCGTGCTTTAAATAAGATCAGGTATATTATAAAATTTATTTCGATTTATTCTATACTATAAGTGTTGACCTGTGCACCACCTCCAAGACCACCACTAGTATATATACTATATACGTCAGCAGAATCGACGGCTACATACTGTGAGCTGTATGATAATATACGTCTAGCAGCACCTAAGAATAGAGTAGTTATTGGAAAAACTTGAAAGCGCGCTAACTAAAGGCGTCAGGTGACGAAAGTAGTTTTAAGCGCGGAGGAGGAAATTCATTTCTTAAGTAGTGAGAACCTGCCAGAACTATACAAGTCCTAGTACAATGTGAGCGCATAGTACATATTCTCAACATGGCGAGTAACGAGAGACCGAGATATATTATAGAGATAATCCATAACAAATATGGAATAATGAGGCCTTCTTCCCGATATATATCCGGTTTGTCTTATAGACGTGGTATAATAGAGCAGGAGATATGCCATTGTGCAAGTAGAGGAAACGATGTATCATTAATAGAGTGAGCTGTTCAAGAGTTTACGGTAGGATACAGTGTTATATTAAAGTAACACCCCAGTGAGAGAATTAATATCTAAGCATCACCAGCTTTCAGGAGATACGTTAAAAGGATACGTTATAACCTCACCACAGGCGGATAGTATAAAATTATATAATTTCCCATAAACGAGTAGAAGAGGTTGATGGAAAGTTGCTATATTAGAAATAAAAGGTTGTATCAAAGATCTCGCTACTTATATTAAAGGTACATACTAAGTGTTAAAGATAGAATGAACAACATTGAAGTCATGGTTAGGTATCAGGTTAATATATGTACACGTGCCTATAGCTACATCATGAGTAGAGTTTTTAGAGACGGTAGGGGTAAGTATAAATAAGAAATAACCGATACGTACATAGTGTAACGAGAGACAGGCACTACCTTCTTAGGCCTCTCCCTCCTTCCTCTCGAGTGGAGCATGGTCAAAAAGAAAAGTGCAAAGTCAAGAAAAAACAGAGTAGGACGAGCTTGAATAGTCACTGAAAGTTAGCCGAAAAATGTCGTAATTGCCCACGATGAGTCGATAGAATTTAAGTTGGGCTTCCTGAAGGCAGACCGCGTTTGGATGGTGAAGCGTCCTGGCGTTAAGCATGCAATAAAAAAGAGTGCGTGCTCCAATAAAAAATCTTTCTTCAGGGCCGCCTACTCTCGCTTTACCCTCTCCTACCTACCAAACTTCTTCTTTTTCGAAAAAAAGGTTCTTTTTCTAATAGTAAGCTGCGCAATTCCCATTGTAGAAATTTATCAATGGAGTGTAAAATGCAGATTAACGTATTCAACTGGTATCTGGTGATAGGTTCATGATTATTAATTATCAGGGTGTTAGCAATTTTCCTCTAGTACCTGACGGGTAAACGGGTTGAAATCCGCCGGCTCACCACTCCGGAGGCCGTCTCAGAATTCCAAGTGAGATAAGGGATAAAGTCCTTGACATGAAGGATAATGGGAGTTGATTGAGATATCGGGAGGCATACTATGAACGTATATTACATCCAGCAGCTCACAACCAATTCGTCTCCAAACTAAATACGAGCCAGAGAGGAATCCACATCCTCCAATGATTGAATTCCATCAATCTACAGGCAACAGGAATCACAAGTAGTTGCTAGGTGATCGTGGTCTCACAGTGTTGGGTATACTAGAGATTACCTCCAGCAAGTGCATCTCAAATTGAAGGAATGTTAGTAGTCAATACCCCAGACCACTCGAGTAGCAGAGCCCGGACACGTATTACGTGGATAGTAATATTTTGTTTCCAGTTAGTAAAGAGATATATTGAGTAGGGAGGCGGATATCGCACTCGCAATGTCGGCTGGACGACCTTTTTAAATCACTCACCTTCCCTTGTCCAAAAAGAGTATCTATAGAATACTTATTTCTTTATTCCAAAATTGGAAGCAAAATTTCATTATACTATGTTCGTATGGATGTCAAGTCGTTAACTTCCACCAGCACCCTTTTCCCTCCTCATGCTGATTGCAAGCTTAGAATAAATCCAGATCGTAGTCAGTGACCTACGGATTATAACCATAAAAAACTCTTCCTGAATTCTCATATAACTAATTTTTCCCTAACCCTAACTTCTATGTCTCCACATTAATAATACATTATATAAAAGAGCGTTTTTCTAGTAAACCAATCTGACAAAACTGAAATTAAAGTTTGGAATTAATAAGGAATTTGATATTTTTCTTTATCTAATCTATTCTACGCGTATTATATCCCTACTGTACATTTCCCTTTAGTCTGCACCAGAACTGGTACAATCGCCGTTTTTTTACATTCAAACCCCTTCTTTACATTTAAATACAGGCATTCTCTTTCATAAATATACAGATAAACCTAAACATGTTCTCTATGTTCATCTTATCTCTTCTAGAGAACCGTGTCGCTCTAACCAGTCCTGCTCTCTCTTCTCTCCCTTCCTCCCTCTCCCACCAAAAATGTGGTTACCCTGCATCCGAGCAAGTACCAAATTCGATCTTTAATAGAATTCCCTATAGGATCCCGTTCAATTTAACTTCCATTTTAACTGAGCAATATGAAAGAAAATTAGGAAATTAGGTATAATACTTATAATTATATTTACGGGAATAAGCATAATGAGCTAAGGTTTGTATATGGGCGTGTCAATATATAGTGAGTAATATACATTCACACATTTTTCTAATATAATATAATATAAGTAAGTTCATAGTGAAAATACGCTTGTTCTTATTACCACTTTCACTTCTAACATCTGCTCATATACTCAGAGGCCAAAGATATACGATCACATACAGACTCTGATAATATATGGATGATTAAAAAACGTTACTTTTCATAGCCTTAACATTAATTGTAGTAGTGTGAGACTATATACGTTTACCCATTGTCTACGGAACCATTGATAAAAATTCATTATACCCTCCACGTGACTGTATTAGCTATAAATAATCAACCGGAACAGCTACTCAGTCATTAGATATATACCTGTAAGTCTTAATAACAGTTTACACACAGCTGGAACTGGTAAAGATTTCAATTTGATATATGATGATAGAAATAGCTCATCTATTCTTATTATATAAATCCAACAAGTTTTATATACCAATTTCTGTACTGTACAATACATAATAAATAAGCCTTCATCTTTCTTTATAATATTATAGTAATTACCCAATCTAGAGCCTTTTCATAGGCTAAAATTGAGTAAACCATCAATACCAACCAAGTTAATCTACATAACTTAAGTTATATAACTATAACTGAAATTCAAGTATCTGAGTGCCCCGATATCAAATCCTACTTCCTATAAATAAATACTAGGAGAGGGGTGAGAAAAAGACAATAAAAAATTTGATGATTAAATAATTTATTAAAATAGATACTCCCTACAGGACTAGGTAGTTTTACTCTTCTTCCATTTATATATACTTAAATACAACGTAAGCGCGTAATTAGGAGAAAGCCTAAAAAAAATAATTAATACCAAGCAATTTAAATTATAAACAGAAAAATTTAAAGATTACGTCGATATACTACGTATCCAGGTGATAATATATCTCATTTTGCCATAATAAAAAAAAAAATAGTTATTAAATAATATTAATATAATATATATATATATAAAATATATTATATATATATATATATATATTATTATATATATATATTAATATATATATTATATAATTATATAAAATATATTAATATATATTTTAATATACTATATATACTAATATATTATTATATATATATATTAATATATATTATATATATATAATATATAATAATATATATATATATTTTATGTTAATTGCGTTTTCGTTCTTCGAGCTTGTGATTGGGAACCCATTATTAATAGGAATCAGTTTCAACCTTTTATAAAAAACAATAGTGAAAGAAAAAATTATATATATATTATATATATATACTATATAATATTAATATATATTATATAATTATATTAATATATATAATATATACTAGATATAGTATATATAAATATCATATATATATAATATAAGGGGGCAGTAATGAGATATATATTGAATATGAAGATAATACTTTAACCAATATTATGATAAATTTATATATAAATAATTATAAGATATTATATAAATAATAATTAATTTTATACATAATTAATTATATCTCAACATCTCCTTCATATACAGAATAATAATAATATATAATAAATAATAAATTATAATATAATATATTAATAATATTATAAATGTATATATTAAGACTCCTTTATCACACTATAGAATAGCGCTAAAACGAATTTAAACATTCTATTAAAACAAGAGACAAAAAAAAAGATTATGTCATACATTAATATATTCCAATAATTAATAATCTTGATGATAAATTAATAATTAAATCAAATAATAATATAAATAGGACTGTAATAATGAGTTATTTCCCAACATGTAGGTAACTCATAGGGTTTTTCATATATTAACACGAAATTAGTCATTTAATGTGACCAAGATAAATATAATGATTTACGAGCATATTTATAATGTATTAATTTCAATTAATTATCTTAATAGTGACTTTCAGGTCAGCGGTTGCATTGTACGTCAGGAAATAAATTAAAAGTATAATAGGTACCAAAATATATTCCCTATACACTAACTTTTTTATTTTTATTTTTAATTAACTAAAATAAAAGTAATAAATTACATTAGAAATATATAATTATTAACATAATTGAATTTTACATATATATATAATATTAAATATATATATATATATATATATATATATAATAATAATATTATATATATATATATTATATAATAATATATATATATATATATAATAATATTAAATATATATATATATTATATATAATATATTATATATATATATTATATAATACTATATATATATATATATTATATATAACTATATAGTATATATATATATATAATTATATATAATATATAATATATATATATATATATATAATATATATACTATAATATATATAAATAATATCAATAATATTATATATATATATATATACAGCGTCAAATTTGGATTAATAAAATAGTGGAAATATTCCTGCATATATGATTATTTTTTTTTTTTTTCACAAATATATAGACAATTTACAATATCACCAAGCTGAGATTTTTATTAACCGCGAATATCAAAAAAAATATATTAGAAACCTTATTGCAGACATTTTCAAATTGAAAAGAAGTATTGCATTTTATCATCACTCCAAAAATGAATTTCAAAAAATTCAAGGTGTTCACTCTGATACAGTTTGACCATTTGAATATTATTATATATTATATATAACTATGCTGTATATCGTTATATCATATATATATAATATATATTATATAATATCATATATATATATATATATATATATATATATATATATATATATATATATATAATATATTATATATATATATATATATATAAAAGATATATATCTTAATAATATATATATACTATATATAATAAATATATATATATTAACTATAATATATATACTTTGAATAAATATATATATATATTATATATAATAATATATATATATTATAGTATATATTTGTATAATTATATATATATATATATATATATATATATATATATATGGGCAGCACCGCTTCTTTCAGCAAATTTCTTGCAAATGAAGAGTACGTTAGTTAATGAGTACTTTATTTTCTCTTCTTGAGAATAAAATTAATCGAAGTTAAGATTAAGTATAATAAATTACTTAATTTATGTTTAATTTAATTAAACTAACTTTCTTAATTCCCTAATGCGAATTAATTTGACCTTTCATGAAAGAATTAATTGCGTCATTTATGTCTGTAGCCAGAAATTTTTCTTCTGTTGAAGTAAAAAAAAAAATCCTCTAATAAGTCACAATGAACATTCTCTAGAACCACACACTATAATATATATAATATATATAATATATATAGTATATATATATATATAATTATATTATATATATAGATATAATCATATTATATATATATATAAATATAATTATATATATATTATATTTATTATAATATATATTATACTATATATTATATAATATATCATATATATATAATTATTAATATATAATATATATATTATATATATATAATAATATAATAGAATATATATATATATAAGGGTTCCAAGCACCCTTCTTAACCCATTACCAAATAATAAAATAAATATTATATTATAATATATATATATATAGTATACTGATATATATATATTATTATTATATAGTATTATTATATATATATTATATATACATAAATTAAGAATTATACTATTTATATTCATCTGATAGATATATATTGGAAATATTCTTTTGAATATATAAATATATATATAGATAATTAATATGTAATACTATAATATATAATAATTTAATACATTATATATATATATAATATATCTACTATATATATATTAATATAAATATATATATATAAATATATTACATACTATATATATATACGATATATATATATATATATAGTATATATATATATATATATATATATATATATTATAATATATAGTTATATATATAAATATAATAATATATTATATATATATATAATATATATATATATATATATATAGTATATATATATATATAATATATTATATATATATACTATATATATATTTGTATGCTATGTGTAAATTAAAAAAATATTTGAGTTATCACACCTAAGTCCGGTCCAACAAAATGGTTTCTAACAGATTTGAAAAGTATTCATCGATAACTACAAATTCAATTAATATCACAGTTCATAATATATCATCACAAATATTGTTTTTTTGTATTAAAACCCAAAGTATAAAGTAAATTAACCTTAAGGGACTAAGGACATATAATTCACCCACAAAGAAAACGAGTCAAAAGACTAAAATTCCTTAAGACTAATGACACAACTTTCAGGCACGAGTAAAAAAAATTTCTTCTGATCAGTTACAATCCTTAAAAATCTTTACAAAAGTAATTTCTTAAAAGACCTCACATTTTGAGCTGCATCTCTTAAAATATGTGTTTTCAGGCAAAGGGTTTTTTACTCCTTTATATAAATTCGTACTCTTGATTTTTTTTTGATATTTTTTTTTTTTTTTTTTTTTTTAACATTTGTCGCAGCCGCTCACGGGCAGAGCCCCATTCAAGGAGGGGGTGTTGAACGTCTCAGATATTCATCTAACGCAAATTACGCAGATGAGCACAGATGCAAGCTTTAAAGTGAGAAAGATCAAATTGTGTAGGAAACACAGAGATGGAAGAGAATTGCACAGAACAGAGGTGGCAGGAAAGAAGGAAGCACCGCAGCGAACAAGTCTGGAGTTACCAATATCAACACAAAACTGATGTGCTGACACAGCACCCCTTGTGCTTCGTGGGCGTCGTAAAGGTGGTGGAACCGAGTGGAAAGTTCCCTCTAGCACTTGCCACTACGGTACCTATAGAAAAGAGATAAAACACCGACATCGCGCCGCAAAGGATTAGAGGGGTCAAGTGAACTAGAAAGTACAGGACAGTTATAAGCCTTTTGGCCTTTGACTCGACCCTATCCAAAACCGGGTGAAACCAGAGCCCCCTCCCCAGATATGAGAGCAGTACTCCATACAATGGCGGATGAGATCCTTGTATAGCTGAATCAAATGAGAAGAGGAAAAAAAGTCTTTTGCAGTCTAAACAGAACTCCCAGTTTCTTGAGGCCGCCCTAGCCATTGTGATGGGAGGTTTCCAAGACATTTTTTTTGTTTATGTTAAGGCCACGGATTGTTTATATTGTCACAGGAGAGACGAGAGAAACCCGTCGAAAGAGATAGGAAAGTTAGAAGGTTGTCTTTAGAGAAGAGAGATTGTAGAAGTTTCGGTTTTTAAGAATTAAATTTACAAGGTGAGACGACCCCACCCGGATATTTCTGTCCAGATCAGCGAGAAAGAATCGGAAAGGTAGACGAGAGCAATTCAAAAAGTAAAAGAGGGAGAGAATTGAAATGAGTTGAAGAATGAAGGGTCGAGTCATTCGGCATATGAGTTGGATATAGTTAGATGTGCCAGTGAGAAGATCATTAATTGGAAAGCAGAATAACGTAGGAGACAAGACAGAACCTTAGGGAACACCACTATTGACAGAAAAAGAAGATGTCGCCCCATCAACAACAGCCGTTATTGAGCGATTCGAAAGGAAAGCTTAGGGCACGTAAGCAAAGAGAGGAAAACCAAAGTGGACGCGTAGCCATACCCGGTCAAATGCTTTTGGATATGTCAAGCACCACCACGCAAGTCTCCCTGTAGTTTCTATAAAGGCAGAAAACCATAAATCTGTTAAATAAAAAAGTATATCGCCAGTAGACCTTGAGCGCGAAAGCCGTATCTGGCCAGTATTACCGACCATAATAAAGTATGCGTCTTAGTACGTCGATTTATTAAAAGAGAATATGATAGAGATATGAGAGCAGTACTCCAACAAGGGCGGATGAGACTTTTGTATACTTGAGCAACTGAGAAGAGGAAAAAAAGTCTCGCAGTCTAAACAGAACTCCAGTTTCTTTGAGGCCGCCCTAGCAACCGTTGTGATGTGAGGTTTCCAAGACATTTTTTTGTTTATGTTAAGGCCAAGAATGTCTATATTGTCAAGAGGAGAGACGCGAAAGTAAAATTAGGAAGGTGTCTTTAGAGAGGGAGATTTGTAGAAGTTAGGTGGGTTTTAAAGAATTAAATTCACAAGGTAGACGACCCACCCGGAAATTCTGTCCAGATCAGCGAGAATAGAATCGGAAAGGTTAAGACGAGAGGCAATTCTAGAAGTAAAAGAGGGAGCAGAATTGAAATTAGTTGAAGAATGAAGGGTCGAGTCATCGGCATATGAGTGGATAGAGTTAGATGTGCAGGTGAGAAGATCATTAATGAAAAGCAGGAATAAAGTAGGAGACAAGACAGAACCCTGAGGAACACCACTATTGACAGAAAAAGAGAAGTCGCCCCATCAAACAAACACCGATATGAGCGATTTAAAGAAACTAGACATAATTAAGCAAAGAAAAGAGGAAACCCAAGGAGGGGAGCTTGGAGAGCAGTGACGCGTGCCATACCTGGTCAAATACTTTGGATATGTCAAGCGCCACCACGCAAGTCTCCCCGTAGTTCCTCAAGGCGGAAAACCATAAATCTGTTAAATAGGAAAGTATATCGCCAGTAGACCTCGAGCGCCGAAAGCCGTACTGGCCAGTATTACCAACCATAATAAAGTATGCGACTAGTACTTCGATTTTGATTAAAAGAGCATTTAATTTTAACCAACAAAAAGCCAAAATGAAGCGTTTAATAAAAAATTCTAAATGTCTTACTCCAAATATTCTAAATTAAAAGTTTTTTAGAATATATATATATATATATATATATATATATATATATATATATATATATATATATATATATATATATATATATATATATATATATATTAATATATTAATATATATATATATATATATATATATATATATATATATATAAATATATAATTAAAATATATAAGTATATATATATATATATATATATATTATATATATATATATATATATATATATATATAATATTATATATAATATATATATATATATATATATATTATATAATATATATATATATATATATATATATAATATATATTAGGGTTGGCCGACGCACCGGGTGCGGGCGGTGCGGTGCTGGTGCGCTTCATTTTTGTTGCGGGCGGTGCGCACAAAATTTCAGAGGGCCTGGTGCGGGCGGTGCGGTGGCGAAGAAAAAATAAAGTCGGTGCGGTTTTTGAAGGAGCACGAGAAAAATTAACGGTGCGGTGCGGTGCGGGGCGTGGTGCGGGCCTTTGGATCGCACCGCACCGCACCAGTTCCCCAACATATTTCGAAAAATAAATAAAATTGAAAAGAGAAAAATTTAATATATATATATATATATATAATATATATATATATATTTATATATATCATATATATATATATATATATATATATATATATATATATATATATATATATATATATATATATATATATATATATATATATATATATATATATATATATATATATAAATAAAAGATTATATATATATATATATATATATATATATTATATATATATATATATATATATATATAATTGCCCCTTCAGTGAGGAGTATTAGTACAGATTCATCAGAGCAAAATAAGAAGAAAAGCCAGCGTTTACCAAAATTTTTTTTTTTTTTTTTAGCAAGAAAACTAAAACGATTGTAGGATCATTTTATGTTTTGTGCAACACGCCTTAGCACGTCTGATATTCCATGTTCCAAGGTTTATCAGAATTAACAAGTGATAGGCAAACAAATAGTTTTCCATTTACGATGTTAATTTTCTCCATCATTAATGGTACAATAACAATTGTAACCGAACCATAAATTTAGAGGAGAAAAGATCTCAATTCTCAATATCGTCACTCTCATCATTTTTATCCCTTGACTGTCATTGTCTGAGGATATCAATACTCTCTTCAGAGTTATTACGAGAGGATTTGACCAAACAAGTGTTGCTGATTACACGTGTACAACATAGATATTTTCTGTTATTTTTCTTGGTTAATCCATCTGCTAATTGTATTCTTGAATTCACCCACTCAACTGATTGAACTACACCATTTTCCATTTTCTCTTTATTAGCAGATGTTTACTACCACGTGCTTTTGTATGTTGTTCAGTATGGTTTGGGTATTGTGAGGTGTACTAGTGTTGTAATGAGAAGAGTATATGTGTAATTATAATATATATATATATATATATATATATATATATATATATATATATTATAGGTATCATATAAATATATATATATATTATATATATATTATATTATATATATATTATAATATATATATATATATATATATATATATATATATATATATATATATATATATATATATATATATATATATATATATATATATATATATATATTTTATATAATATATATATTATATTATTCTATTTTCAGGTTTATATTCGAAATTATAATATTGCTGTAACATAATAATAGGAAATAATTATTATAACAAAAGTATTATATGCTGTCAAGTTCTTTATAATGCCATATCAGTGTAAAAATAGCCCTAACCTATTTTGCTATGTGTTTGGAGAACTTACATTTAAGACGCGACAATGTAGCTTTTCACTATTAATTAGAAAGGCTTATGAATTGTACTTTGGATGTAAAGTTGGGGACCAGGATAAGTCCTGGGCTCCACATGTATGCTGCAATTCATGTTCCAGGAATCTGAGAAACTGGTTAAAAGGAAAACGTAGCCACATGAAATTTGCTGTACCTATGATTTGGCGAGAACCCACAAATCACGTAACGGATTGTTACTTCTGTTTGACAAATGTGCAGGGGTTCCCTTCAAAATCCAAACATTGTATCCAGTATCCAAACCTACACACCGCAATGCGTCCAGTTCCTCATTCAGATGAACTTCCTGTACCTACAACTCCTGATGAATTTACTGTTGACTCAGAGGATGAACTCTCCGATCATGACACAAGCTATCGGATCCTGACTTTGAACAATCAACATATATGACATGTTCACATCATGAAATCACACAGGAGGAGCTGAACGATCTTGTACGAGATCTAAAACTCTCACAAATAGACTCAGAATTGCTGGCTTCTAGGCTTCAGGGCTGGAATCTATTAGAGAAAGGTGTAAAACATTAGTTCATTTAGAGGCAGACAGAGACAGTTTTGCAACTATTTTGGGCAGAACAGAAAGATGGCATTGTATATTGCTGTGATGTGAATGGCCTATTGGGACATGCATTGAACATGAGCATAAACAGCAGAGTGGCGCCTGTTTATTGATTCCTCCAAAAACGTATTCTCAAGCAGTGCTTACTCCAATAGGCAATGTTTTCCGTCTGTTCCTGTAGCATATTCTACAAATACAAAAGAAACGTACGAAGTTATGAGTTCTATACTTAACCTAGTTGAGTACACAACATTTAAATGGCACATTAGTGGGGACCGGAAGGTCATTGGACTATTAACAGGCATGCAACAGGGATAAACAAAATTCTGTTTCTTCCTCTGCGAATGGGATAGCCGCGACAGAAAAAAATCACTACATTCGGAAAAAGTGGCCTCAAAGACATGATTTCAATCCTGGGACCAAAACAATATCACATGATCCACTTGTGAATCCGCCAGTTTGTCTTTCTTCCCACCTTTGCACATTAAACTTGGTTTGATGAAAATATTTGTAAATCTTGACAAATAAGGTGTGGCATTCTTGCATCTCAGGAACAAATTCACAAATTTAAGTGAGGCAAAGATAAAAGAAGGGGTTTTTATTGGCCCCCCAAATTAAAGCAGTCTTCCGAGATGGAGAGTTCGAAAGAAAACTGTGAGAAGTACAAAAAGCGGCCTGGCAAACATTCAAATCAGTGTGTTCAGGTTTCCTTGGAAATGAGAAAGCTGAAAACTATGACTATCTTGTACGTCACATGGTGGATTGCTTTCGTGATATAGGTTGCAATATGTTTTTAAAACTACACTTTATGGATCACATCTGGACTTCTTTCCCCCCAACCTTGGCGCAATTAGTGATGAGCATGGTGAAAGGTTTCCCCAGGACATCTCTATGTTTGAAAAGTCTTTCAGTAGGCGATGGAATGGAAGTATGCTTGCGGAATATTGCTGGTCTTTATCAGGGACACACCAACAGATGCCTACAAGAGGAAACGAAAAAAAATCATTTTAGTGTGTGCTTGCTATAATAATCAAGACACTGTTACAATTCAATGTAACCAATATGTATAAATAAATATGAGGAGTGTGTCTACAAAAAAAGCGGTACGTGATAGAGCTTTTTGGTTTTCATAAATGTAACAAGCATCTTTTGTTTATACAGAATCACATATTTTCATGTAAAGGACAGAAAAAAATTTAAAATTTGTTGTGCAGTGTTATCATAATGATATCTTCAACTGATTGGAGTACAATGATACAATTGACTAGAAAAGAATTGTCATGGGATTTGAAGACATTTATTTTATCATCAGAGCTACCGTACTGGCAGAGAGATTCATTAAGTTCTTCCAACCTTAGCATAATTTGGAGAGTAACGTCATGTATTGCCGAAAGTTAGCGAACTTTAATTCTGGCCTGTATTTTCTTTAGTTCTTACTGAGCCTTAGTCGAATGACTAAAGTGTGACTCAATTGACCTATATTTTGAGAGAACTTTGTTGACTGCTGTTTGAGATGTCACAACATTTCTAATGTTGGTGGCTGACGGAGTTTGTGTTTTTCACTCAAGAAAAGAAAAACCAATTTTCTTATATTTGCACCAGCATCTCTCATGACACAGTGAACATCATCTGGGGGATAGGTTCCATTTCGTCAACATTCCATTAATATGCCACTTAGATATTCACCTGTATGACGTCAGTGATAGTTCAGACACGACACAAAATTTGGGCTTTTGAAATAATTTGTCAACGCATGACTACTCAGAGAAACAAAGAAACTGCTGATGAGTATCTGACCATTCGTTCGAAGGAGAAGTAACTTGGATGAGTGTGTATAAGAGGTTATTACATTTCTGAACTAGTTTTTAACTGATGTCATTCATTTTCTTTCAAATAATATATCCGTAGTATTTTTTTTTTTTTTGAGTAGTGTATTGAAGAGACCGATACTTTCGTTAGCCGTACAAAGCCAAGAATTTCAATGTGACGAAACAGAAGATCGTCCACTACTATAATTTTTGTAAATTTACTATATCGATGCTTTATGATTTTTCGTTTCAGCGTCCCATATATTTATTTGTATTTTTATATTAGTTTCAAGAGTAATCTGCTTTATTCTTAAACTTGGAATTGGAGATCCTTTACTCATTTACTCATTTTCCTTTCTACAGTTTCCTTGTGTTTGTTGCTTAGATAGTTCTTAACCCAGATATCATTCTTCCTTTCCGAGAATAATTACGATTGCAAAGTGTACGGTTTGCGATGTCATGGAAAACAATATCGAAGTAATCCCAAACCACACTGGAT
>JABUQX010124560.1:0-2500 GCA_015478945.1 Trachelipus rathkii | reverse complement strand
CAGAGCTGCTGCAGAATATGGACAACGTTATCCACATCGACGACCGCCGAGCCACATGGCATTCCATAGAGTTTACAGACAGTTTCAAGGTACAGGGTCGAAGTTTCAACCATCTCATCACATACGGGAGGGGGGTCGTGTCCATACATTCGAAGTCGAACAGGCCGTTCTGCTATACACCCATGAAAATCCAACGTCCTCATTACGGCAGGCTAGTTCGGTCTTGGGAATAACGAAGGAAACCATACGACGGATTCGTGTTGCATACAACATGTATCCATATAGGCCACACATTGTACATGGTTTTGCATCCGTGGAGACAAACGCGCGGCTGGGATTCCTGGCTGTCATTGATTGCCTTCTAATGGATGTACCGGACTTATTGGAAAATATCTTATGGACCGATGAATCTCGCTTTACCAATAACTGTATGTATAACAGGTGGAACTTCCGAAATTGGGCGGAAACAAAGCCCCATATAACATTCACTAGCCATCACCAGATCTCATACTCAGTCAACGTTTGGTGTGGTATACTCAATAGTAGGATTATCGGGCCTTACTTCTTCGAGGGAAACTTGACAGGACAGTGTTACCTCCATTTCCTGCAGACCGTCCTTGTTGACCTCCTGAGTGATATACTTTTAAGGACACGATGAAGAATATATTACGAACATGATGGGTGCTCAGAACATAATGCAGCTATAGTGACGACCAACCTCGACAGAACCTTTCGGGAAGATTGGATTCGGGAAGATTCTGGTCCATTTCCCATGGCCTGCGGCGTCACCCGACTTCACACACTGGACTACTTTCCGTGGGGGTATCTCAAGCATACCGTGTACGCTGGGTTTAATGACCCAGTAACCTCGCCGGAATGATCTTCGCCGTCGAATAACCAACGCATATAGGGGAATCAACCCGGCATCCCTGTCATTGACATGCAATGAAACCTGGCGCCAGAGGGCTGAGGCATGTATTCGCGTGGATGGAAGCGTCTTCAAACAACATTTGTAAATACTGTATGTACAAGTTGAAACGACCTGACGTTCTTCTCCTTTCTTGCATGCTGTGGATATGATTCATAGGTGTAAATTTGTTATGATACTATTAACAATGTTATTACATTACATGTAATCGATATATGAAAACTGTCTTGATAACCATTCTTTCTCAACCTTTCACATTCCACGTTTAAAAACTATTGTTTGGTAACATTGACGCGTTACCAACCTGTACATGTAAACTGTATTTATTAACGCAAATGATATGTCTATTAAGGGCGTCTAGTTGTTTATGGGTACATTGCGTGGAAACGAACAACCGTATCAAAAAATGTTGAGAGGAAGACCCCACCTCATTTTTTATGTGCATTTCACAGAAACCATAAAAAATATATCATCCCATTTGACATTCGCATGTTTGTGCGCGGTTTTCGTATTGCGCGTGCGCAGACACCAACGTAACATATCCCATCCTCCTTAATGAATTAAATAATCGAACTTCTTATTCTTACACATTTTCATACTTAAACATCCCGTACGGTGATACACCGCTGTAACATACCCCATGAGACACCCTGTATATATATTAGGGCTTGGGTTCAAGTACATTTTTTCATGTACAAATACAAGAACCAGCACCAATTACAAGTTGAAGTACTAAGAACTTTGTTCAAAGTACAATACAAGTACAAATACTTCTAGAATTTGTTCAAGTGTACGATTACTCGTACATTTTAAGATTTTATCAATTATAAGCAAAGTTACAAGTACTATAGAATGAAAAACTTTGGTAATATATATATATATATATATATATATATATATATATATATATATATATATATATATATATATATATCATATATATACATATATCATAATTATCATCTTCATCATCCTCATCATCATCATCATCATCCTCATCATCTTCATCCATCATAATCATCATCATCATCATTTTCATAATCATCCTATATCATCCATCATCATCATCTCATCATCATCATCATCATCATCATCAATCACCACCACCACCTATCTTCTCTCCCCAAGACTGGAGGTAAGGTGCTTAACATGCACCGGAAACACAGAAAAATAGTAGAAGAATATGAAGCAAGTAGGAAAAGAAAGCCCAGCCTTACCGCCCCCTTTTATACCAATTAGTGAGAACTCCTCGCAGTACAGAAAAATCCACCCTAGAGCTTTACGGACCTCGATTGACCCTGCTATGAAACGTCTCGTCAATGTGTTGCTCATTCCTTTGGCCAGGTGGCTACAACCATACCTCCTCACAAAAAAACCCACCATTACTCCTGTTATGCACCTATCTTCTCGCCTCTGCCAAAACTCACATTTCTCTCCTCCAGGCATTCTTTTCTGACTCAATTCAATTTCAGTGTGATTTCACCGATCACGGTCTTTTCAAAATAATTCACCACTATATCCGTTTAACGACGGACCGATCATCCATCCTTTCACATGACCAAACCATCTCTT
>JABUQX010124559.1:0-27902 GCA_015478945.1 Trachelipus rathkii | reverse complement strand
CCGTATGCTCGGGAGGTTATCACCAGAACAGAAACGATGTTAATGAGGCCCATTGAGGTTCTGAAATTAGCGGGTTTGTTAATCATTGTTCCATGAGCGTACTTATATAACGGCTAGTACATTGATACCATTATTGTGTTAATAAGCGTATCTTTAACTAGGCGTCGCACCGGCACCATCACCTGGACAGGCTATGGCACCGACAATGGTTCATTTGCTCCGACACACGAGACTTCTTTTTCAATCCTTCTTCTTAATATCATCTTTTCTCGGGTAGCTATTTTCCTCGCTTTCTTCTTCTGGTCAGTCCAGCTCTCAATCTGCAGCTCTTTCTTCCGGGGTCCAGCTCCAGGCTCCTAGCTCCGCTCCAGTTCCAGCTCCAGCTCCAGCTCCAGCTCCAGCTCCAGCTCCAGCTCCAGCTCCAGCTGCTGCACTGGCTCAGTGCTCCAGTCATGGCTAATGTGCTTCGACATATGAGATCTTATTTTTTCTTTTTATTAATTCCTTCCTTCATATGCCGTCGTCTTCCTCTATCATGCACTCTTTGCTTTTCAGTTGGGGCCCCCCTCCATGGGGCTCTCAGTCATCTTTGAGTCTTTTGCAACCCGCAAAAATGAGATCTACGTCCTATATAACATACACAATAACACCAATATTATGATTTTAAGTACATGTTAACTAACTCGACACAACACCAGTGCCTGCGTGGACACCTAAATCACTCATTTCCTAAAAACATATGAGACTTTTTCTTATTTCTTCTTCTTATTCCGTCATTCATCTTCCTTCGTCTGCCTCTATCATGCATTCCTTGTTTTTCAATTGGGGCCCTTCCAGGGAGTCTTCAGGCAACTTTGAGGGTTTTGGAACTCTCAAAATCGGAATCTCCGTCGTTGGAAACATATATAAGGACACCTCATTTGACACATTAAATGTCCGTAGCCTTAAAACTATTTTGACTCCGACTCATTTGATCCAGTACTTAACTTAAGCTCGCCACTTTTATTTATTTAGCCTCTTCAATGCACTCACCAAATTTCATCTATATACGAGCATTTTAAAGTTTTGGGATTCATCCCCATGACGCATTGAATGTAGCGACAAGAAACCTCTCCACAAGGTAGGAGACACCACCAGCATTCAGAGTAACAAGTTTGACAACGATAAAATAATCGTAGTCTTAATAAAAAGAGGGGAAAGTAAAAAGGAAAGAGGCTTAAAAGGATTTCGAACCCCAGTAGAAGGTCCAACCATCAAATTGTGGGATTATAGATACCAGAATCAGACTCAGCAGGAAAAAAATATTTAATATGGTAAGAGGAAAAGTCGATATCACTAAAAACGAAAAAAACAAACAAAAAACAGCAAATAACCAAATACAGATATCTAAATAAAAATAAAGATGAGTAAAGACGAGTAAAGATGAGTAAAGACGGTTAAAAATGAGTTAGACCTAAGGCCTCTCGAGCACCGCAGTATCGAGGCTCCCCTCCAATTTAGGTCTTTAAAACGTATGTTAACGTTATATATGAATTATAATTATTATTGCGTATATATATTATATTATAGGTATATTATTTATATATAGTTATATAGTATTATTATATATATATATAAATATGACGTATATTATATATATAGTATATAGATAGTATATATCATATATATAATATATAGTATTATAATATAGTATAGTATGTATATATAGGTATGTATATGAGGTCTACTGGGTATATATATGTATATATAAGGTGGGTGTATGTATTATATCGTGAGTAGATATATATATATATAGTTATATTAATATATTATAAGTATATAATGTATATATATATAGTTAGGTAGTATAGTATATATATAGTGTATATATTATATATATTATTATATAGTTATAGGTATTTAGTATTGGTATTAGTGTATTATGGTATAGTATATTAGTATGATATAGTAGTGTAGTATATATAGTAGGTAGGGGTATAGAGTAGTGTTATAGTATAGTAGTATAGTTATAAATATATATATATTTAGTATTAGTATATATAGTAGGTCGAATATATTAGTATATAGTATAGTTTTAGTTAAGTATGTATATATGTATAGTGGTTATATATATATTATTATATGGTATATATATGTATATTTATATATAAGTATAGTATAGAGAGAGTCAGAGAGTAGAGATGAGAGAGAGAGAGAGAAGAAAAAATAGAAGTAGTAGTAGTAGTAGTAGGTAGAGTAGTAGTAGTAGTAGTAGTAGTAGTAGTAGTAGTAGTAGTAGTAGTAGTAGTAGTAGTAGTAGAGTAGTAATTTACACCACAGAAATACCGTATTATTTCGTTTCTTCAAATATTTTTTTTCTCCCTCTGTAACTTTCAAACAAAAACTAATTTCGCAATGTCATTGTCAATTTTCATTTCAGAAACTCAAAAAAAATTTAGAAACTGTTAATCACTACTCCGTAACTAACACTTTGTTGGAGAGTGTAATAATAAATTTACCTTCGATCATGACGTTTGCAAATGGTTGAATATTTCCTCCCTCATTCTCGACGATGCATTCATACTTTCCTTCGTCATCTATTGTTGTATATTTGAATTCAAGAATCTGGTTATCTTCTCTTAAGAAAACGTGATCTTTATTTTCAAGAATATCGTTGCTGATATTTACATCGTCCTAAAAAGTAGTATAATTATTTTAAGATTTTAATAAGTCTCACTATTTTAATATTTATTTTTTTCTTGCCTCGAAACTTTAGTCATGTAGCAAAAGACCTACTACAAGCTTAGGAAACATCTGATTGGAAGTTAGAATATTAATTTTGTAAAGAAAGGTTCTCTTCCCTTTTAGAATATCAAACATGCCTTTCATTTTAATAAAGTAGGACCGAAGGAAACCTTAAAAACTTGCCTTAAACCACGTAATCTTGGGTTCAGGTATCCCTTCCACATAACAGGCAATGATAAGTCGCACAGGTGGCTTCACTATTATTGCTGTTCCTTCTACAGAAACATTAGAATCTGACAGAAGCCGAGGAGACATCCTACCTGTATTGAGAATAACTGCTTACAAGTCGATCAAAATGTTTGTAAATTTACATTAATCATGTTGGACATTTGAAACATGTTTTAATTACTATAAAAAAAACTACTATATATAATCAAGTAGTCCGAGATTTTTGAGAATATAATTAATTTTATATGATTAAATTTTTTACAAACTTTTACACTCAGGGGAACCCAAGTATTTACAAACTACAAAAAGTCTTGCACATGCATACAATGAATGTAGTAATTTTTATTTAAGTAGATGACTATGCGAGAACCTTGCTTTGATTCCATTTCAGATCAGCAAAAGCTGAAATTTTAGACTAGGTGTAAAATAAATCTGGAAAATAAAAGGAAAATGATGGCTTAATTTTCACATCAACTTAATGCCTTTTTATAACAGATTTAAGCAAGAAGTATTTTATATATTCAATAATGAAATGTATGATATATCTTTTGATCTTTGGCGGACATTATTCTCTATAAAAAAAATAGCAAATGTAGAAATATGCAAACGAGAAATAATGCAATCTGTATAAAATTGATCTCAAAGCTTCATATATATTATATAGTATATAATATATATTTATATATATATATATATATATTTATAATATATATATATTTATATATATATATATATATATATATAATATATATTATATATATATATATTATATATATATATATATATATATATATTATATATACACGATGAATATACTATACTATATCTAATATTATAATAATATATATATATAATATATATAATTAGTTATATATATAATCTCATATATATCTATATATTTACTAAATTATATATTATATAATATATTATATATAATTACTTTTTTTATATATATATTTGGGTGGAGTGATAGTACTACGAATTTCATTCATATAACGTAATACTCCCAAAAAGTTGCCTCTTGATAATACAATACTTGATGGGCAAAAAATATCATTAGGATTCCAAACAAGGTGTTTCTCGCCCCTCCCAAGCGTGTGTTTTACGTTATTTTGTTGTTTTTGTTTCTTTCCATTTTTTTTTAAATGATTAAGTGCAAATTAAGATGATGTATGATATCTCTGTATTTAGCTGATTAACTTTATAATCGACGTTAGTTGTCAGCGCTGCATCGTACAACGTTTTCAAATGCTTAATGTTAGCGATGGGTGAGCGCGGCATAAAAGAAAGCTCCACCTCTCAAGTTACAATGTTTTACCGTGGTGTGCGAATGTGCGTTGTGCTGGGTTAATAAAGAAATATGATTTAAAATTATGGTTATTAATTTATTGATGTTTTATTCATTTTAATTAATTTTTTTAAAATTTTACTAAGGTATATTATGCATTATGCAAGATTTTAGTTTATTTCCAGATTTTTGTAAACTTTTAAAATGAGCGTCCAAAGAACTCCCATTACGAGAGGAGTTGTTGTTTGAGTGGCGTCTCGTTTGGTGCTCCTTCCAAATAGAGGATGAATTATTTACCATCTGTTGCAGACGTTCTTAAGTGTTACTTATATATAAGACATGACCTAAGGCTTTAAAGATCGGGACAAGAACCAGCAATTGCTGAAATATCAAAAATATTAGGACAAATCATTGAAGAAATTTGGCAAATCGCTTAAATTCCAATTGTGTCACATAATCGTGTTGTGCAATTAATACAGAAGCATTACAATAAATATATCAATCTTTTTAGCAATCCCAAAGCCAAACGTAATGAAAATTATGAATCAAAAGTTAAAGTTTTCAGAAATGAAGAAGAAAATCAACTCCTTGACATTGCAGTTTGCAAATGTGACGTATTTTCGTCATGCTTGTGTGAGAAGTCGCATAAGGTACCTCCGAAAGAACAGCCATCCCTTCTGGACCAAAGATCTAGATCTATGTGAAAAATGGTACATAACGATTTAAATAATAATAATAATAATGAAAAGAGAAGAAAGAAAAACGAAAGAAGCTTCAAGGGTTATCGTTTCTGATTATATCTTCCATGAAACTTTCGAATAATAAAATGAAACATATGAGACTAGTAACCAACACTGTGATGATGGTGAAAGCGCTGCAGAAACAGAGATTCCACCGTCAGAGCCATTCACTTCTAAATATTTTCAAATGCGAATTCAGCTTCCAATAGTTGCAAGGATCTCATACCAATATGGGGTTTCTGACAGATGCGTGGCAGCTATTGCCTCTGCAACATAGCATGATGTTGGTCTAGTTACCAAAGAGGATTTGTCGCTTGTTATTGACAGAAGTAAGATACGGAGAGAGCGTCAGAAAGCGTGAAAGTCAGTTTAAAATAAGATAGCCACAAAAGCTGGAATCAAAAGTATATATTTTGACGGAAGAAAAGACAAAAAACATTGTTTCAAGGAAAAACTGGAAACAGATACTATCGAAGACCAATTAGTGAAGAACATATTTCGCTGATAGCAGAGCCATGTTCTTTGTATTTAGAACACATTACACCATCATCTGGACCTGGGAAAAACATTGTTGAAAGCATTTATAATTTTTGTACAGAATATGAAGTTAACATGGATGGACTGGAGGCTTTCGGATGCGATGGAACGGTTGTAAATACTGGAAACAAAAATGAAGTTATCAGATATTTAGAACTGAAGCTTAAGCGTCGGTGAAAATGGTTTATATGCCAGTTGCACGCAAATGAACTCCCTTTGCATCATTTGATTACTTATTTTGATGGCGTTAAAACTGGCCCTATAGAATATTATGGGTCAATTGAGAGGTTTTTGGACAATTTCGAGCAACTTAAAATTGTGGAATTTGAAGTAATTCATGCAATATACAAAAATACTTATACGAAATGTGTTTCGCAGTATCATCTGGCAATTGTTCCATAGGCTTGGCTAGTCGCAGTCCAGGAAAAATGTCTCATTCCAGATGGCTTACAATTGCAAACTGCGTACTAGGGCTGTATGTCGGAAGCGAGAACCCTTCTCCAAATTTAAAAATTCTTGCCGAGTTTATAATTAAGGTTTATGCTCCAGTGTGGCTTAAGGTGAAAAGAAAACCGTCTTGTAAGAATGAAGCCCAGCACGTGTTTAAAGCAATACAGTCATCTCGCTACTTGAATAATGAATTAATGAAAATATTAGATCCTGTTATCCAAAGAAAGGCATATTTCAGTCATCCAGAAAATCTCCTACTGGGAATGTTAACTGATGGCAGAAAAAGCGTCAGAGAGGATGCCTTAATTCGAATCTTGAAAGCGAGAAATGAACGGAAGACCAACAGTGAAGTCCGAGAGTTCCGAATTCCGCGGCTGAACTTCAAAACCCGTAATAATACAGATATTATTAACTGGCATGAGCGTGAAGTTACGGCTCCACCAGTTTTAGCCGAACATACCAATGAATGTCTCATTACTTTTATACATAGTGAAGACGTTCCAATGAAAATGTTTCTTTAATTTCCATGCCACACCCAAGCTGTGGAACGATGCGTACAAATTGTTACGGAGGTTTCTACTTCTGTAATTGGCTCAGAAGCTAGAGATGAGTTCATTCGCATGAAAATTAAATCGCGAAGCATTATGCCTGCATTTGAAACAAAAAACATTATGAAGTTGTATAATGAACGATTGACCATTCAGGTGGCCTAATTATGTCCAATTGTCCATATGGAAGGGAGGTTGGGTTGGGCAGGGCGGAGTTTGTTGAGCAATATGAATAAAAACAACTCATTTCAGCATAAATGAGGCAATTTTCAAAGCCTAGGCGGGGGCGGAAGATTTAGTTCAAACACCACGAAATTTTAAAGGAATGTTACATGGCATAAAAGGCAACTTTTAATCCATATTACGTTATCGAATTCAGAAGAAAATACTTTTGCCATATTTTTCACTCCACCCTAATATATATATATATATATATATATATATATATATATATATATATATATATATATATATATATATATATATATATATATATATATATATATATATATATATATATATATATATATATATATAGTATATATATGAAAACATATGAGTTTGTTATATGTATATCTATATATATATTTTCCTTTTTAAATAAAACTTATTAACCTAGATTAACTCCGCTTGTAATCGAGATATTCGTCACAGGGATGCTACCTATAGGTATTACCGTTTCCGCTTCCGTCAAACTTCTGATATTCATGCTCCATACGTTTCATCTTGAGTTTGTGCAATCCATTTATCGGGATTCTAAAAACTTTTTTCTCTTAAAATATGCAGTAATCTTTCTGATTTGTCCATCTCTTATATCCATTTAAACTCAATAGTGGTTTCATTCTCGTCCTCACATCACTCACACAAGGTCTTTCCGCGGTTCTCACTAATATTCCTGCAAATTCATGTTGTTTCATTTACTTCATCAAACTTTTCCATTATTTATCTAGTCAGGCTTGCAACTTATCACTTCCTTTCCTTCAATCTTGCACTGTTTCCGTATACTTTCGTCTGGACCCACAAAATTTATGATCTGAGTCAAAACTGACTCCAGGAGCTTTAACATTGTCCACTATCCTTTAATCCGTATCATTGAATTGCTTTATGATTTTGGTCAAAACTTTGGAATGTATTTATTCCATCTTTATCTCGTGATCTTATGAGATTGTGTTGCTTGAGACAAATCCATTTATAATTTTGTAAATTAATATCTATAGCACTATCTATGAGCATCTCTCCTCTGAGATTGCTCTCGTTTTTCCATGTGAAGCAATATGCCTCTCAACTCTTTTTCTCTTGCACCACTCGGCATTAAAAATCATCCATTCAGTAGTATCGCATGTTGTACTTTGCCTCCCACTTCCACACAATCCTCCACAAAGCCAGAACTCTCCTTCTCCTCTCGGTGTCCTATGTCTTTGCCTGAATCAACTAAGAATCTAATTATTAAAGGACTTATAATCTAATAATAATATGGCCCTCTCACTTCCTATATGAAAGGTGCAATCTTTGCGAAACATAAATCCTACGTTCTTTATTCTACGTCACTCCTCTGTAGCTAACGCATATTCCTCCGTCCAAACTCTCGCATTTCTTCACCATCCCACTATCATCTCATCTCCGAATTCCACAACATCTATACAGTTAGCCAGTTCATTCATCTCCACGATGTCCTCCTCTATCCTCTTATAGTACCACAGATTATTGTGCACCATTTAATCATTTTAAAGTACAATGCAAATTCGTTAGTCTTTTTCGTCTTTCCTAATCTAAATCAATGATTCTTGCGTGTTCCGAGCTTTTCTAGGTATTGAAGGCATTTTTTCAGCCAGCTTCTAGGCCTACTGCCATAGTATTTTCGTTGGACCAACAGGTTTACAGATCCTAATCGTTGCCCAGGTGCACGACTGACGGATGTACTTCTGCCACCCATATTTATATATATATTATATATATATAATAATATATTTATATATATATATTACTATATATATTATTATTATATATATCATAGTATATATATATTAATATAAAAACAAATTTAAACCCTTAGACTAACTAGAATCAAAATATTAGAAAATAAACAGTGTTTACGTTTCGAGACTAGTACAATCTCTCCTTCGAGACTTAAATATTAAGAATGATAGGTTGAATCATATGTAACACATTTAATATTCAGAGGAACGTTGTACTGATCTCGAAAAACTGTAAACAACTGTTTAGTTTTTATATTTTTGTTTCCTATTAGTTCTTAAGTGTTTTTTACATTGTTCTTTTCATATATTATATATTAGTATATTAATTATATATATATATATATAGATATATTATAATATTATTATAATATATATATACTATTTATATATAATATATAATATCTAGGATCTTTATGTAGGATGATATGCCGTTTGGAAAATCGTACACGTGCTCATAAAAAGTAACGTAACTAGCACCATCAATTTACTATATATTAAAATATTTTAAAAAAGATGAAAACCCTCAAAAACTCAAACTCAATTATATATATATATTATATTAATATATTACTATATATATATATATATCATATAATAATAAATATAATATATATATATTATATATATAATTATAATCTATATATAATATATATATACTTTATATATATACTATATTATATATATAATATATATATAATAATTATTAATAATATATATATATATATATATATATATACTGGCTATTATGATTACTATATGATATATATATATATATATATATACTAATATACATATATACATGGATCTTACTCTGACCCTTATAATAATTTTATATATTATATACTATACTATATACTATATTACTATATAATATATATATATACTATAATATATTATATATATAATATATATATATTACTTTTTAATGGAATGGTTAAAAAAATTTTTAAATATTAACTATTATGTGAATTGTCGATTAAAGCATGTTTCAAGCGCAGTCAAGAGCAAGAATTACTGAATTGAGATTCGTCGCTCGGTCAAGACATATGAAGATCTTCTTCGCATGGTTAGTAGGGAGACGGCTGCAACCCAGTCCTTTCCCTTTTGCATTGCAATTCCTTGGTCCAGCGTTGTATCTATAGGGCTAAGAGCAAGATCCTCTGGAGGCTCCTTGCGGAGAAACGAGTTTGAGATAATTGGGTAAAGTCGTAGTTCTACTTAAAAGGGCGAAAACCCTACTGAGAGTGTTTAACTCGAGGACATTGGCCGTCGAAACACATTGCGCCGAGAAATCGGCTTTCTGGGTGTTCTTTAGGTTAAAAGTTACATCGTTCAGGCCAGAAGGAGAAGATGCTAGACCTACTGATGGGGCGAAAGCTCTTCTTGGGAGTTGTTATAGAATGATATATTATAGGATAACTATACTAAAAGTAAATTTAAATTATGTGTACTTTTATGCTAACTATAACCTTAAATTTGGTGGAACTAAAAACTGTAAAGTTAGAAATGAACCTTGTAACTGGTCAAAACACTGGCATAATCTCTAATAAGCCCTGTCGTCATGATCCATAATATATATAATAATAATTAATATATATATAATATATATATTATATTATATATATATTATCATATGATATATACGTATTATATATATCATAATAATATAAATCATCATAATATATATATACTATTTCATTTAGTAATATATATATATATATATATATATTATATTATATATATACTATAATATATATATATATATAGTATAAAATATATATATATATTTATCATAATATATATATATATATAATTTATATATAATATGTGTGTGTGTGTGCTGTGTGTGTGTGTGTGTGGTGTGTGTGTGGTGGTATGCTCATCTTGTATATACCTGTCTCCACCTACCATATCATATCGTTGAGCATAGCTTCAACACATTTATAAAGTGAGATACAAAATCTGTAGCAAGTCAAATTTAAAAACTAGTAATTAAAAAGTCTCACCTTTGAAATATAAAGAATGTAGAGTTGGAATCTATGATTAAACTAACGTACTCATGTTACCTTAACCTAAAGTTTCGATAACCTGTTTAGGTAATTTATTTTTTATATTTATAATTATTTACTTTGCATTGTTTAATAAAAAAAAAAACATTGCATTGTCCATCATAGTGCTTCTCTGACATTTGGTTCGATTAACGTCAGGGTTAAAAAATTGCTTAAGCCTTAACTGACGCAGAAACCGACTGAGCCATATTCATACCTATTATACATATAGTATATATTATATATTATATATATATTATATAGTATATATATATATAATATATATAATATATATATTCATATTATATATAATATTCATATATATAGTTATTATATAGTAATACTATAACGAAAGCATATAATACCAATCTGATTATTGTAAAGGCTTAGACAACAAAAGGTGTTTTAAACATGATAATGTAAAAGAAACAGTAAGATATAATAAAATAATAAATCAATGAATTATTAATATAATAATATAAATATAATATAATTAATAATTATAATATAATAATAATAATATAATGAATAATAATAATTTATAATAAATAATCATATAATATAAATTAATAATAATATATTAATATGTCAATATTAAATTAAATAAACAATATACTTAATAAATTTTAATATTAATTTAAATAATATAAATAAATTATATTAATATTAATAATTATAATAATAATATAATATATAATATATAATATAATAAATAATAATAATTCTTAATAATATAATAATAAATATAATAATTAATTAATAATATGATAATGATAATGACAATGAATATAGATAATGTAATATAATGATATATGATGCTTATATGATAGCATGAAAATGATAATCTATAATTATTAATAATATATATATTTATATATTATTTATATTGTATATATGATTAATATAGTATATTATTTATAATATAAATACTATATATTATAATATATATTCATATTAAATAATAGTAAAATCAAAGCAATTAGCGCTTGAGTTCGTAAGTCAGTATCAAGTGAGGAGCCTAGAAGCTTAATAAAAACTGCAACATTTAAATCAATGTCTTTAATAAATTTTCAATAATAAAAATGTCTTCTGATGTTAAGAGCGTTAGCTTTCGATCTTTTACTGAATTACTAGATCCTCTTCAGTCTTCGAATCATCTGCGTCTTGAAAGAGGATCTAGTAATTCAGTAAAAATCGAAAGCTAACGCTCTTAACATCCAGAAGACCATCTTATTATGTGAAGAATTTATTAAGAGCAATGACTATAATGGACTATATAATAATGTTTTGAGCTATATAATTTATTATATATAATATATAATATATATATTTATATAGTATTATTATATATAATATATAATATATATATATATTATTATATATATATATATTTATTATATATATATATATATATATATATATATAATAAATATACTTTATATATATATATATCTTATTATATATTATCTATAATATAGATATATAGATACATATAACCAAAGTCCAAACGTAATATCATTACCAATCTGAAAGTAGAAGATATTAGACAAGACTTAAACTGTGTTTTCAAACTTTGTAAGTTATTAACAGTAGCATAATATGACTCACCCATTCTTTAATAACAGAATAACAATAATATAATAAAAAAATAATTAAATATTAATAATAAATAATAATAATAATAATATATATATAGTAATATAATTTAATACAATAGTATAGTAATTAATAATAATAATAATAATATAATAATAATATAATAATAATATAATATATATAATAATATAATATAAATAATGAGTAAATAATTAATCATAACAATAAAGAGTAATAATAATGAATAGTAATAAATAATAGTAATATCTAATTAATAAATTATAAAGAATAAATAATAATAATAATAATAATAAGTTAATTATAATAATAAATAAAATTAATAAATATAATACATTAAAATTAAAATAGCTCAATAATAATAATAGTAATAAAATAATAGAGTTAATTATATTAATAATAATATAATAAATAAGATAATTAATCCATAATATTAATAATAATAATAATAATATATAATAATAATAAATAATCATAATCATAATAAAAATAATATAATAAATTAATAATAATAATAATTAATAATAATTAATAACGATAATAATATATATTATATATATAATAATATATAATATAATATATTATAAATATATATATATATTGATTATATAATATAATTATAATATAATTTATATAATATATATATATTCAAGAGGTGGGCACCCCGCTCATTTAGGGTAGTCCGCTTAGCGACAACCGCACCTCGAGAAAACGTTAGTCCGAGCGCTCCTCCCGCACTTATTCAGACATACAACCTCGCTATTCGCAGTCCGACTCACACGTGTCCGCTAATTCAATGTGCGATCACAAAAGCTTGAACAAGAACTACAAACTAGATAAGTCGATCAACCATTATATGTATTACGAGGAAATAGACACACAGTTAGGTAATCATCAAGTATTCCACTCCGTCCGTCAATTCCCTATTCAAGACAGAGTTCCCATATTACTTTTCAAACAAAGATTAGGTGCTCAAAATTAAAACAGGTAGCTGCATCCTCTTTGCCTCAAATATCCCCACCGAATACGAATTTGTCCTCGAGGAAAGAACTCTTTGGTGTGTGTTTACTATTTATGAAACAGTTCGAACATTCGTTTGCCTCGTCCGAAAGCTTACTTTCGCGTTGTGAATATAGTTCCAGTGTTAGTCACTTCCAGTAGGGTCATTGCTAATTTAAGTTCCTACCTAAATCTTCTGCCTCTTTGAAATTTTTGACACCTGTCCACCCATAAAAGTCTATTTGTCCAAGACTTAGTAGATCCTGAAGCCTCGACTTTATGCAAGTCGATGCTAAATGATACGTATCAGCTCAGTAGCTATAATATTATAATATATAACTATATAATATATATATATATTATATAATATATATATATTTATATATTATATTATATATTTATAATTATTATATATATAATACTTATATATATTATATATTATCAGTCTGAAAAACCAATATATATAATATATATATAATATATATATATTACTTTATATATATATATATATTTATAGTATATATTATATTAATTATATATATATATATATTATTAATTATATTATATATATATATTATATATATATAATAATATATTTATAATGATATATTAATATATATATATAATTATATACTATTATATATATTTCTTATAATTATATATATATATATAATATAATATTTATAATATATTAATATATATATATAATGGTTTTATATATGTAATTTAGATATTGTCATATATTTAGTAATAATTATAATTATTAAATTAAAGATGAGGGTAATAGTCTTCAGTCTATAAACATTTAAATTTGTTATTTATTATATATTTGGTACCTTTAAGGAGGTTGAGATTATTTTTGAAGTTTAATTATAATAAAAAACAAAAATTTAGCTAAAATAATTATAATTATTATAACTTAAAATAAAAATTATAATTTCTCTTGATAACCAATAAAATTCCTAATAATTAACTATATTTATCATTTTTAAAAAGTGACGACAACAGAGCGGGATACACTTTTTTCCGCACGTGCAAGTCCGCTAATTTCCTGAGGACTCCGCACCTCCGCTAGTCCGCACCTAATCTGGTAGTCCGCTCGGAGCGGACTAGCGAACGGACTAACAGAGCGGAAGTGCCACTTGATATACTATTATATATATATTATATATATATATATATATAGTATTTATTAAAATACTATAATATATATTTATATATATATATAAAAATTATATATTAAGTATATATATATATATATTACTGGATTGGAGTATAGTTGTGGGGTTAATTGAAGACTTAACAAGCAGCTGGGTGTTTCTCTGGTCTTCTGTTTTGTTTTTTTCTCTTTTCTTTTCTTCATTCTTGGTCAAACCCAGATCATGTTATTTCGTCAAAAGCGTTGGACACTGCAGCAGTTCGGATCGGTTTCAAAAATTTTCCGACTCCGACTCCGACTCCGACTCACCCTCTTCAAAATTACGACTCCGACTCCAACTCCGACTCCGCCTCCTTGAAAATTACCGACTCGACTCCGAGTCGACTCCGACTCCGACTCCACCCTTTTGAAAATACCCGGACTCCTACTCCGACTCCACTTGAAAATACGCTCCGACTTGACTCCAATATTCAAGTCAGTTCTTCTGAACATTATTTATTATTTATATTATATATAATATTATATATATACTATATATTTATATATTATTATATATGAATAATATATATATATATAATATAATATTATATTATATATATATAATAGATAATATAATATAATATATATACATAAAATATTTATATATATAGTAATATATATAATATATATAATATATATATATATACATAATTAATATATATTTATATTATTATATTTAATATATAGTAATATATATATATTATAATAATACTATACTTATATATATATATATATATATATATATTATATATATATATATATATTATATAATTATATAGTATATATTTACATATATAATATGTATATAAAAAATATTATAATATATTATTATATATTTATTATATATATATATTATATATATATAATATATATATATATATATACTATATATTATATATATAAATTATATTCCTATAATATATATATATAATATAATATATAACATATAATATATATTAATATAATTATATATTATAATATATAATATATATATATATATATATATATATACAATATTTATATACAGTATATATATATATTATATATATATATATATTTAATTATATAATATATATATATATATTTATATATTATATATATATATATATATATATATTATATATCATATATATATAAGAGGAATTTTGTTACCTGTGGGTATGGTAGTGACACTATGGTCTGGAATAAGAGGTATAGTCTAAAGTACAATGTTCAGATGGACAATTTAGGGGCGTGTTAGGTGTGAGAAGAATTGGTAAAATAAAGAATGAACGTACTATTGTGTGGGTGAAAGAAATAAATGAAGAATCATGAAAGTACGTTCGAGTTTTTCAGTGGAAAAGGATGATTTATCGTTGGTTAAGAGATGATATGGTTGAGTGTGCTGGATATCGACCGGCTGGGAGACGAAGAAAAGTGGATTGAGTCAGAAAGGAAAGCTGGAGGAGAGAAATGTGAGTTCTACTGAGGCGAGGAAGAAGTGCAAATAAGAAGTGAATGAGGGGAGTTGAGGGGATATGGTTGTAGCCCACCTGGCGACAGATGAAACCACATTGGCGAGACCATCTGAGGGTCGTCCGGGTCCCCGATGAGCTCTAGGATGGATTGTTGACTGCGAACAACTCTCCTGTAAAAGGTCACTAAAGAGGCTGAAAGACTGAGCTTGCTTCGACTTTTGTCTATTCTTTATACTTTCTGTTTTCCAATACATCTATGACATCCTTACCTAGATTTACATCAATAATGGGTGATGAGATTATTATCAGGGCAGACTGTGTCATTATAATTATGACATCTGTACATCATAATATAAAGATATAAAAAAATAAATTAATATACATTAATATATGTTATACTATATATTATAAACGGTATATAATATATATATAATAATTAATAATTATTATATAATATTAATATATATATATATAATATTATTATATATATTATACATAGCTAAAAATTTAAATTGTCTAAATTATATTTTATTTATAATTAATTTTAATCCAAATTATATTAATTTATGTGACAATGTCAGTTATATATCATGCCTATAAAATATACATTTCATATATATTCTCTCTGTGCTTTATGCTACTATCTTTTCACTCCTGTATGTATAATCTATCGAATTAATATTGAGTAGAGGTATACTAATTGTAATATATATAATATATATATATATATATTTATATATATTCTATTATATATATATATATATATATATTATTATATATATACTATTATTAATATAATATAATATATATATATATTATATATTTACTATAATATTTTTATAAAATATTTTTATCACCCTTAGTTTTTTAAAAGAAACGTTGTAAAAGCATAAAATGTTTTATTAAAAAAGGCACATATCATTTTCAATTAACACATTTCGATCAGGAAATGGAACTGCACTTAAAACATTTTGAAATTGTAACATAACACGCGTGAAAATAAATAATAATTGACAAGAGACTTTCGTTCCATCAAGGAACCTCTCAGCTTGCTAGTATTCCTGTTCTGTTTTACTAAGCGCACTGAAGAGCGTTCCTGAATGGAACAAAGTCGCTTTCAATTATTATTTTTTTCACGTGTATGTAAAATTCACAAAAGTTTAAATACAGTGCTTTTACTGAAAATGGTTTTAATTTCGAAATAATATGTGTATTTTTTAAATAAACAGTTAACTAGTACACGCTATATCACATGTATTATTTTACATACTATTTCTACAAAAAAAAACTACGCAGAACATTTAGATAATTTATTAATTACTATATATATATATAATTATATATATAAATATATATATATATATATATATATATATAATATATATTAATATTTATTTATATATATAATTATATATATAGATATATATAATATATATATATTAACTAAATATGTATAATATATATTATTATAATAATTTAATATATATATATATATATATATTATATATTATCTAATATATATATATATATATATATATATATATATATGAAGCAGTACATCCACAATCGCGCGAGCATCCGCACATTTTTAAAGATCTGCATCCGCAATCCGGTTGTTTGCCCTGCGGCATGTTATATCGAGATTGATAAAGAATTTAAATAAAATACTTCAGAGCAGGAATCATTGAAAGCAACTTTAATTGAAAGCATCGGACTCGCCTAACTTGGTGTAATTAGACTAAACTGATTTCGTCAGCTTGAGTTCATTATAATTGACAGTCAAACAAGAAGTAAATGTTGAAGATATAGGGATGTATAAAAGCAGATCAAGACGCAACTCTAAAGAATTCTTGTCTACGAATAATTACCATTTTAGAATCTCACGATAAAGGAAGCATTTGACCACTATCAAATGAAAATGATGACAGGGTTATAAAAAAGAAATGAAAGATGTATTAAAAATTAGAAGCTTAGAAAAAATGTTTTGGATAAAATCTGAGAGAAAATTAATTAACCTTTATTACTATTGCAACTATTAGATCCGGTTATCTAATATTAAATAGTCTAAATGTCGTTAGTTTGTGTATGCTTGAAAAAATTCACGACAAGTCATAATATCCGTATATAAGGAAAAACGAAATCTGCAGAACAACACCATCCTAACAATCAAGCTCAAATACACACGAGTATTCCGTGCCCCTATCCAATTTCTACAGTCCATAGATGATTGGAAGCACGCCATTACACAAAGACATGAGTGAATGATTGAAACTAATCACCAAGAAAAAACGAACTACATCCAAATGTTGATCTATCTAGTTGGTGAAGTTAAAGCAAATGTATGTTATACACTATGCTTGAGTAAACTGGCAACGAACAATACTTGCCTGATCCACACAAAAGTAGTAAACCCACAACCACACGTCAAAGTGAGATGTAGTACTTTAGCAATGACTGATTGGGACAATAATTGAGAAAAAAACAACAAATTTTCAGCAGAAAAGGCATAAAAAATTGATGCTTCTCAAGCAAAAATAATATTCTTATTTGAATTTCAAAATACTAGTGCAAAAAGTATATAATCCATGGTAAAATCTTTCATTAACGGTACGGAGGTTGGGGAAAGAGGTGGGTGGGGTGCATTTGAGTTGGTCCCCGTCCCGCACCCTGGTAACAATTATATAATTAGATTGTGGCTAAAACTGATAAATATACTTATTATATATATATATATATATATATATAAATCATTATTATTTATATATATATAAATTATATTATATATATAATATTATATTAATATATTATATATATATACAGATATAATCCAAAAATCGCATTCCCGCGCGCCCAGTACGACGCGGCGAATAAAATTACATCTGCTAATCACAATATTATAAGATATAAACTATACTATATATATTATATAATATATATATATATTTATTATATATATTATATATATATATATTATATATATTATACGTATATATATATAACTATAGTATATATATATATACATATAGGCCGTAACCAGAAATTTTTTTTCGTTTTTTTTTATTAAAATTTAATATATATAATTATATATATTATTATATATATATACTATAATATATATATATAATATATTATTATATATATATATATATATTTTTTATATATATATATATATATATATTATATTATATTAACTATATATTATTATCTATATCTATATATACTATTAAAATTTATATATATATCATATATAATATATATTATATATTATATATATATATATAATAATATATATAATATATATATATATATATATATTATATTATAAATGTATATATATATTATTCTTCTACTCAATAAAGGGCAGGGTCCAATATTGTAATTTTCAGCACCCCATTTTAACCCCCAAGATGGACATAAACCATATCTTATTTTGGGCCATTTTGATGGGAAAGGAAGCAAACTGTAGCCTATTTCTGACTCTTAAACGTCGTTATTCAATTGTTTTTCTTGTCTGAGTATTCTTTCGGAATTCTTCATTTCTCCAACCTAATTAGTTTTTGACAATTTTTGGCTTCACTTCTACAATTTTTTTGAAATGATCAAATTTGAAATATGCATAGATGGGGCCCATTACCTACAAAATGCAGAAATAGTTTTTTTGATTTTTTAATAATTTTGTGCTTATGCATGTCAAAATTCAAAATCCACTTTTTTTGGTTTTTAAATGAAAAATTGGAGAAAACTTTTTTTCCTTCTCACTGCATCTTGAGAAAATTTCAGAAGCATATGTGCGAAATTTTTGGGCAAAATTTTAATGTTTTTTCCTTGAATATTAAAAAATTTTTAGGAAAAAGATTTATCTCGCCCGACTATATAAGTTCCGAAAATTTGATGTTGATTGATAAAAGAAATAAATAATATCATTTTCCAAAAAATAAAAATAAATTTGTTTTTTGAAGTGAAATATTGATATATTCTTTTTCTACTCAGAATCCGATCAACATCAAATTTGCAGGGCTTGTATAGCCGGGGCAAGATACATCTTTTTACTTAGATAATTGTTGTGTATACTCAAAAGAATTTCAACAGATTCCCACAAAATTTTTTTTCGAAAAATTTGTACCAAGAACAATCCTAAAATTATGCAGATATACACAATTTTAGAACAGGTTGAGATATACATCTCCAAGACTGCAAATGCCATAAATTTAATGACTCCACAGAAAAAAAAAGTTATCCCCAATTTTCAGTTAAAAACCAATGAAGTGGGTTTTGAATTTTAACATTGCTGAGCCACAATTTTTATTAAAAAATCCCAAAAAACATTTGCTAGTCTCAGCTTCAATCTCGATATGACCAAATCATAGCCTCGTATTTGACAAGTCATTCTCACCTCTACGTAATGCAGATGTAGTTAATCGCACGCGTGCGTATGTGTCTAATGTAATACGGAGACGGCGTCGAGTAGACTCACTGACAGACAAACTGCAACTGGACTGGAAAAAAGAAAAAAGGCTAATAAAAAAAAAATTATTTCCTAATAGGAAATCATGCTGAATGAACGAAAGAAGTTGCAATAAGAGGAAGCAGGGGGGGTGGAAAAAAAAAAAAAAAAAAAAGGCGAAGGCAAGAAAAAAAATAAAGAGAAAATAAAGTAAGAGAACGAAACTCAAAAAGAAGAAACAGGGAAAAAAAAAGAAAAAAAAAAAAGAAAAAAAAGAAAAAAGAGCCGAAGAGAAAAAAAGCAGCGAAAGACCATAAAAAAGAGAAAAAAAAAGGAAAATATATCCGAAGCTCCAGAATGGAAAGGAAAAGAAAGAAAAAAAAAGAGAAAGGAGAAATGAAAAGGAAGAAGAAGGAAAAAGTATGGGAAAGAAAAAAAAAAGAAAAAAAAACAAAAAAAGGAAGCGGGGGGGGGGGTGGGTGGGTGGGGGGGTAGGGGCGACGAGCGGGGAATGGAAGAGGGGGGGGGAGAGAGGAAGGGGGGCGGGGAAAAAACCCTGTAGCAAAAATGAATAAACGACAACAAAAGAAGGGAAAAAACAAAAAAGCGTGGAAAAGAAATAACCCGGACAAAAAAAAAAAAAATAAAAAAATAAAAAAAAAAAAACAAAATTAAAAAGAAACGTAACAAAAGAAAAGATGCATACGTAAGAGGGAAAAAAAAAAAAAAAAAAAAAAAAGAAAAAATAAATAATAAACAATTTTTTCAATTTATCTTAATAAAATAATAAAAAAAATTAGAAACAAATCCGACATCGGGGAAAAAAACGGGTGCGGTTAATGTAGTAATATATGTACGAGACCGTGACGCCTATCTTCGCGGCGGTGATAGAGTACCAAAACCAATACGAACACCCAAAACGACACCGAACACGACAAACGAGGAAACAACCAACGTACCCACCCGCACAACAAAGTCACCATAACACCCCAACCCTAAAGACGGAGACTTACTATACCATTAACGGAAGTCCACAGACAAGAACAAGAACAGAGAGATAAGTGTTTGTTGAAATATGTGTCGATCAATCAAAAATCGAAGAAGACAAGAGAACGATAATGAGCAAGCGCTGGCGGCCATACTTCAAGCCTTGAAGATTTCTATAAACGAGCTATTCGAAGGCAAAAAAGACTCCTGTTACTGAAGCTGTCGAGGGTGACAGACACGAGACCCGACTACGACGACCTGTTAAAGACAAGATACCACAAAGGCCTACCACGGAAGCGATCGGCCAAGGTCCCCCAGTAACCCAGACAAAGACAAAAAACAAAACAAGAGACCACCATTAAATACCGATATAAGGGCTGAGACACAGGTACAAAAAGTTTGCGGATTTATATGCGTGCATAGGAGATGGATGCCTAGGAACACAGGAAGAGAAAAATGAAAAGGAGTGGGAGAATAAAACAAAGACATGGAAAGCAAGGCGGTTGTTTCCACAAGCGCTGGGTTGATAAGGTTACTTTTGTTTAATCTTACAAACAAAAAAATAATAATGAGGTAAATCATAAAAAATAAATATTAAATCACTTTATTCGAATAATTTTCAACAATATTATTAAATACATTCCTTACGATGTAAAAATTATAAAAGCAGTTAAAAATTTAATAAAAAAAAAATATTCCAAAAACGGCAAGAAAAGTCTTCTTTATGTCCATCCATTTTTTAGGTTAATCAAGTAGCTAGATCGGAAGAAAAAAAAGAAATAAAAGTTGGAAGGGCGGTAGGAAATATTGGGTGGGGCTGCCACCCCTGTTCGCGGTAAAAGGGGGGTTTTTAAATCCCTCATCCTAAGCAACAAGCACCATATCCGGAAGAAAGAGAAATATCTGTAGTATCATAAGTTTGGTTAATTGACAGGTGATGGGGGAAAAAGTTATTAATTGGATAATCCATTGAATAATATGTTAAATTTTTAAAAAGGAAAAAAAAAAGAAAATTAAACAGTTAAGGATAATCAGTAGTTTTTTTAATTCATAATAGAAATTAAAATTTTTTACTTGATCTCTATCCTATATAACAAACAAATTAAAAATCACTAAATAAATTTTTAAGTGTATTACTATCAAAACAAACAAAAAATCATGATTTTGACTTAACTTCCTTCCGATTCTGTACAGCTATGGATAAGAAGAGAGCGCTGGAACTGAAAAGTTTTATTTTGAGAGTAGAAGAAATGAAACTCCATATTCGATTTATGAAAGCTCAACTCAGTAAATGTGAATAGTTCTTATTAATGAGGAGGCTTTTCATGGTTACTCTGATTAAAATTTGAAACGTATATGTGAAGGTATTCGAGGAATTGAAGCGACTTAGATTACCAAGGAGTTTTAAAAGCGAGGACGGTATGCATTTTTTAAATTATTTTGTGGCTTGAAAAGGGGTTTGCAACGAGGGGGGTTGCAAGAGAGTAATAGTGAGGGGTTATGTGATCGGACATATCCGATTTATTAAAAGATGGAAGGACAATACCGAGGAGGCAGTTTGTCAAAAGATGAAGAACATGAAGGGAAAAAGCACCGGAGCGGAAGATGGAGAAATTGGCGATAGAGGTTTTAATTTAAGGGGAAGTCAGCAGAAGAAGAATTGAAAGGAAAAAAAGAAATTAAGATTGAACTTATTTTAAATAGTATGTGTGGAATGGAAGGTATAAGTGTTAAATAATGTAGATTTCGATTCCTCAATGGGGGAAGGTAGTGGTGCTTTTATTGTGTTATTTATTGATGAGGATCATTATATATAGTAAGTAACCTATCAATTTTATAATTTAGGTAGTAAGAATAAAAGTATTATATTCATACTAGGTATTATTATACTGGTAAAAAGATTGTGAAAAACTATTAAGTTATATTATATATCATGAATTATGCTTTTATATTTATATAATGGTATCATCCATTATAAGGCGAGAATAACTGGACACTGTACGAAAGGATCTCTCCTTCCTTCATATGTTTTTTACACAGTCTATTAAGGGTCCTGAATCATCTTAATGCTTAAAATGGGTGATACGCGAAAAAAGGTCGCCGGGTGATACGAGATTCAGCTTGGGGAAGGAAAACCATTCCATACATGCTGTTTAATTCTTGCGTGATCTGAGTGTAAACGGGACAAGAAGGAAGGGCAGGATAAAAGGAGGCAGTCCGACGCTTTCCGAACTACAGCTATTCAAGTATACGGTACCTAAGAGGAATCTCTTGTTGTTTATTAGGCCTCTCTCGAGGTGCTTATATGTCTAGGATTTTGAGGAAAAATGTAAAATTCCGGTTGAGAAAAAGAAGATAAGAGGCTGGAGAATTGGAATTGTTACGTTGGGGGAATAAAGAGACAACATAGCTATAAGCCCCCTTCTTGAAACTTATTAAGTGTGAAAGGTATGTGGATCATGTATTCTTTTTATCGAGCTGTACCAGGAAGTAATGTTCACGGGGAAAAGATTACATTTTCTACAATTCTGGCCACACCCTCCTTCTTCCTGACCCTTTCAATCAACGATGAACCACCCCGATTGAGCCAAACAGGGAGGAGCATTAAAGCACTTACTCTGGTTCAGTGTTAGTGTTTGATCTAGGTTAGGCTCCCTGGTGGAAATGGTTAGAGGTGAGTGCAGATACATTAAAGCGAGAGCAGCAGCCTTAGGAATATCAAGGTAACGAAATATTCATTGTCACTATGAGAGGGAAAGTTATCTCCTCCGAAGAATTCAAAAACCATGGAAGTCTGAAGTCTTTTAATTTTCATATGACTCAGGATCTTAAATCTAAATTGTGTTGCTCGAGTGCAAGATGTGACGAAGGAGGATATGACAATGGAAATTTTCATTAAAATTATATATAGATTAAGTTCAAATTGAAACATAAATGCTGGACGAGATGGTTTAAAATGGAACTTTTTGGAGTTGCTAATATTGCTTTTGAGGAATATTGGAAGGTCGGCAAGTCAAGGGGAATTGGCATGAATGGGACTATGAAGTCACCACGGAAACACAATTCACCAACTTGGGTTGGGACGGGTTTCAAAAATTTTCCTGGTGTCCAATTTACTATCTGTGGAAGGTGTAGGTCGACACACCGACCTCCGGACTCCGACTCGGTACTCCCGACACCGCAGCAAACCCGCGAGTCCGACCTCTTGACATTTTACCGAACTCGACTCCCGACTCCGACTCCACCCATCTTGGACAAAAAAAAAGACCCTGGCCCCCGACTTTGCCCCCACATCTCCTCCCCTCTATCTTTCCTGCTTTAATTGCTTACTTAGAATGATTTAGCCCGGATAATCTACGACACCGGGACTACGCCGAGTTCGAATGCCCCGCGATGCGAACAAGATCTCCTTTCGCCACACATTGGCCTGGGAAATGCACTACTGGCTACATGTCTAAAAGGGTCGGTAGGAACCTATCAACAATAAATAAAAAAGGTTCATAAGGAGCTTGGGTGTTTTTACAGTGGGCACCGTATTGGCATTGTTGGGAGTTCTAGTACGTTTGAATATATGAGATTAAAATGCTTTAAGGAGTTAAAGGCTGGGCCGAATAATGACATATTTGAATTTGTAGAAAAAAGAGATAAGGGTAACTATGATGGAAAAGTAGTTATTCGATTAATTCTCAAAGAATTGAGCTCTGAGTAGTGGAGGATTAGGATATGAGACCGAAAAGCCCATCCACCATGATATAACAGCGTGAAACATGCTCTACCAAAATTGATTATATGGAAAGTGCGAGAGTTTGTAATTAATTATTTTAAAGTTCCTGTGTCTACAGCTTCCGGGCAGAACATTCTTTCATTTTTCGTTCCCCAAAAGGGGTATAGAAAAAGCAGTGTAAGAAATAGATGGCCAACAAGAGCCGTGGAGGAATCGGTTCTTATTCCAGAACATGATGAGGCAAATGATCCTTGAAGACAACATAATCAGAATATTGAAAAGAACCACCTGGGAATTTGAAATGGCTTATCAGCTGGGTGGAGATGCGATGGGGATTACAGTAGCATAGAGGAGGATGGTGATGTTACTTCCTTAAGGCAGAAAAAGAGAAGAGATAGAAGCCGATATAGACATTGTGATATTATAATAGGCGTGTTACCTGGTAGGGTCTTCCCAATTAAACTTTTAACAATTTTGAATAAAACCTCTATTATTGTATAGTCAAGTTTAATGAATCAAAATATATTGATGAATTAGTAAATCTCGCTTGTCATTGGAAAAATAATAACTTGTGGATAAAAGTGAAATAAATTTATAAATATTGTAATTTATCATTTCATAATGATACCCACATTGACATATGGAGCTAGAATGAAAATAAGTGGATCATGGCAGTCAAAATTATTACATACAAGAGAGGAAAATAAAGGAATCGGCAAATCTGCTGAACAATGAATGGTTTTGGATTGTAACGCTCAGTAGGGAATACGATAGGCGAGATCTAAGATTATGATGTGTAGACTAAAACGAATGGATTTTAGGGAGTAAGGTGTTAGACTGCCTTCTTACCTCAATGTAGGTTGAATCGAACTTGTAGATTCGATTGCCATGGAAATTGAATTCCGGCAGAAGACCGTCGACCCGATGGTTAGTGGCTTATTATATATTATATTTTAAGTTAAGGATTGCCGTGCAATAAATAGTAAATAATTTAGAAGAACGAAGTCGCTTGTTTATAAGCAGAAGGTGGTGGTGGAGTAGATGGAGGGTAACAGTAAGGTATCTCAGAGAAGAACCGAGCGGAAGATGGAAAGATTGCATGTGAGAGAGCCCCGAGAAAGGGACATGGGACTGCCGCGATGCGCAGCTGCTATGAAGAGGATGGGTGTTTTTCTGGAAAGGTACTGTGTGTTGGAAATCGATGTTGTCTCCTCTGACAGGCCGTAGGCCTCCCTGAAAGGATAGTGAATTTAATGTTGTGGAGTTAAGTATTAAGATAATTAATTATGATTATATACATATATTAAATAACTTAATATAATTTATATAATACTATAATATTATATAATATCATAATATATTAATATATATAATTAATATAATTATATACTTCAATCATCCACAAATACCGTCACTATCCAACCCCGGGTTTATGAAACAAAGTATATACTATAGTCATACCTGGGTATCCAATTGAGTATACCTACGTAGAATCATCATTTGTATACTATATAAATAAAAAGTTAAACACCACACTGCTTAGGCCTCAGAGCCCTATTCAGAGAATAGGGGATGAATGACTCTAGATCGGCGGTCAACTGCCCTGTAAGCGATGGAGTCCAGCCAGGTTTATGCCTCACCATTTTATTATTTTCCTATAGGATTCTATTTAAATCTAACTTTGCAATTGCGAGGAATGCACCCGGGGAAGATGTCCGTTACTTTTCAGTTATGACTGCCCCAATCTATCAGTGCCATACTTAAATAATTGCAACATCTTGTAGGCCCATTCTCCAAACACGATAAGATAAATTATTGGTTTCTTTAAAAAGCCTTTGTATGACCTTTTAATATAAGTGTCATTTAAAAAACCACATTTTATCCAAAACTTACGTGGTGACATCATAATCTTTAGCTTCCTTGTATGGCGCACATAGCTTATATGCGTCCTTTAGGTCTCAAATCAATTCTCTAGTATTCTCTAGAAGGTTTAAAATCGAAATTAATATAATATCTATAATATTGTAGTTCTATATGATGAATCAATGTTATATTTATATTGATTTAGGCAATTTTCTGTTTACAGATAAAGGATAATTAAAAATTTTATGCTTAATGGAAATCACTAATCCTAACCTTCTTCTTAAAGAGTTTCCTAAACTCAGAAAATAATTGAAAAGTTAAGTAATATAGCATAAAAGGGATTATTTCAGCAGTTGTAAATTCTATCTTTATTTTAAACCGTATTATTTTGGATAAAATTATAAATAAAATATTAAAAGGGGTAATAAAGCATTAATCGATTATTCATGTTACTGACTGTGTTAAAAGTACCTCTGAGTCTGATTACACCTCGCTATTTTGTTAACTTGTTAAATTTATAATATATATCACGGAACTATTAATATTAAATAATAATAATTATTGTATAATAATTTGATAATATTTGTTAATATTATTTTATTTAATTATTGATTACTACAATTTATTTTATCTGTGTAGATGTATGAAGTGTTATTTTTCTTACTTCTTTCATTTCTTTATTTATTATATTGAAATATAGTATATTAAATATATATAATTATTATTATATGTTTATTATTAGTTATAATAAAGCCATGACAAAATACCCTTTTATTTTTTGAAAAAAGAATATCAATTTGAATTAACTATGTCATATGAATTTAATATTGTTTATTAAGTTAATGTCTCAAAAATTAATAGCTATAACTGGTTAGTGGATTTCTAATTTCTGAATCACATGACTTTTTCAGAGGAGGATCTAACTTATACTTTAATTAGTTATTGTATATATTTGTTCAAAGACAAATCTATTTCTTAGAGATAAAATTATATTCCGCACATTCAAAAAGTAAGTTATTTACCATCAGTATCCGTGTGAGAAATAAATAGAATAAATTGTAGATCAAAGACGTTAAC